>QMIH01000183.1:288961-306430 GCA_003987875.1 Clarias batrachus
ACAAAAAACGAGGCACACACACACGCACACACACAAAAAAAACAGATAAGGTTTTTTGAGCTGAGAGGAAGAAAGTCTAAAAATAAAATAATTAAAAAAAAATTATTTGATAGATTGTAAAGAAAATACAGTATAAAAATGTTTGAGATGAGAGCAGGATGGGATGCCATGTAGAGGTTAAGCAGAATGTCCTCAGTGCATCCGTCAGAAATAAACGTCATTCCTCTCTCCTTTTGTCAGAGAAAACTGTAATTTTGAGTGACAGAGATTAATTTGCGGCGCTTATCAGTGTCTCAGCAGACGCAAGGTTTCCATGGAGGCCGTGAAACTGCTCGGTTCTTTTAAGCACTAAACACCACACAATGTATTCTGTAAATGAGTCATTAAATCAATAGGACAAGACGTGTTTTTTTTTTTTGCAAAACATTTTTTCTAATGGATATGACAAATGTTCTCTACATATGGGACATTATATTGATCAGGATTCAACAATTTTCTAAAGAGGCAGTTCTGACAGTAACTGACAGTTCTGATGTGTTTACACTGTTTGTGTACTGTGTTTCTCTGTAACATGACACACTGCACTTGATCGACGCGTTGAGAGTAAAAGTCAAAAGTAAAAGAAAGAAAGATGCCCTACACACACACACACACACACACACACACACACACACACACACACACACACACACACACATACACACACTGAAATATTATGGTTCACTGAAACAATGGATCGTAATTAACTTAATACTGACAATAAAAACATAACACACACTGAGTCAGCATGGGCTGTTTTTTTCTAGGCACACACTAATTTTATGGTGACTGTTTTCTCACAAACACTATGAAACACAAGCATATTTACTTATCCACATCTTTTCCTTGATTATTCGTCTAATTATTTTGAAACACGCCCTGTGTTTGAAGTGTGCTTAGACAAGATGTCAAACTCAATCTGAGTCACTTTAAAGTGGGATAGAACCCATCACACCATGCATGGCTGCAGAAACATATAACTCATTTCACACTTACTGTAAAATGGCTTTGTGTTTACAAGTAGACAATGAAGATAAGTTAGGGTACAGATGACTGGATTTACCTTGGTATACAACACATTACATTGACATGAGACAGATGTCAGGTGGGTGTGTAACATATCAGATGCCATGGTTTTGCGTTGTACTGGGACAAAAAGTGATTTCAAAGGATATGATTTTTTAAAATGTTTTTAATTTGGAAACATTTCTCAAAAGTCCAAAATGCGATTTTTACCAGCTATGATTAAAAGTATTTAAAATATACTCTGAAATAACATTAACTCTTATTACTTTGTTAATTTAACAATGATTACATTATTTATTTCTTTATTCAGATAGTTTCCTATGAGAATTCTTGAATAATAATAATAATAATTCATCATCATCATCATCATCATCATACAAAAAATGTATGATGTTTTGTTATTCATAGGATAAATAGCTTGTTTTGACATCAAATTCTTCAGCTCACTCACATCCCATTGCTACATATAAAAAAAAAAGTGAAAATCCCTGTGATATGAATATCCTACTCAGAAGCCAGATGAAGGTGATGGGGATGGAAGAGGAAATGAAAAGGGTTTGCGTGCAGCCCACCAGTCTCAGGCTCCATGAAAAAAATCTGTGTCATGTGTCGATTCTTCACATACCTATTTATTTCAGCTTTATTGAAGGGCTTTACGTCAAAGGCACTCATAAGTTTGTATTGACAGTGTATTTATTTCTGACGAGGATGTATTTAAAGATTTTCTGATAGCCGAATTCTTTCTCAGTAAAAACATGTGGACAAATCTTACTTTATCTAGCAGTGAGAAAATATTTATCTCTAATCTGTAAGCCAGTATAGAAAGAAGATAAGCCTGGGTGGAAACATGATGGACGAAGGATTTTCCCTAAATTTTTTCTTTATTAGATGTGAAAGACAATATTCACATGTCCACAACACGAATATTAGTACTAAAGACCACTGGCTAATTCCTTGATCATGATTACATATTCAAGATGGCGCTGGTGAGGTCGGCTGCAGTCATGACTACTCTGACCTCTTTTTCTTTGTTGTTGTCTTTTAACCTAACTTTCAGTTAAAACCTTAAAACGGGCAAAACATTCATCATTGAGTGTAACCTTGCACACTATTCCGCACATTATCTTGCCCATAACTGGACACGGTTCTACACTACACTAAGCTACATCACATTTCAATTTAATTTTATTATATTTTATCATTTTTTATATTATTTATATTTTTGATTGCTTGTACATTATGTAAATGTAAAAGTCCTTTCCATATTTCTCATATATTTCTAATTTGTAAATTGTCTTATTTCCCTTATTTCACACCGAAACTTTCTTTTTGAAATCTTGAGGTCATCAGCAGTTGTATAAGCATTTTACTTCATATCATAACGTGCATGACTATGTATGTGACGAATAAAATTTTCATTTTTATTTCAAGAGAAAATATGTAAAGAAAAATATCTTTATAGAACAAAAGAAATTTATGTACAAAAAAGAAACACAGAAAGTTGTCATGCTATAAGTATTAACCCCCTGAACTGTTCTGTCACCATCAGACCTTACATCAGACAATCAGACCTTGGAGTCACACTGTATGTAATTAAAGTGCTATGTGATCTCAATATACAGTGGTGGGCACAAAGTAATACAGTTTTGTGGAAGAACATTGGAAGGTTGAAAATAAATTGTGTAGCTCAGAATATGTGGACTGCTTTACAAAATACAAAACTTTACAGATTATTATAGTTTATGAAATGCTGAAGTGTAGGAAATGGTAAATCTCATGGTAAACCAAAGTGTATGGGAAACTTTAGACTGTGTCATAAAGGCTACTATAAAGGTAAAATATGAATGGGTTCAGTATCTATAGTTAAAATGTCTTTTGTTAGGAAACTGTGCAGCAGAAGTAGTAGCTACAATCTTTACACAGCCAACTGGTCAAATCTGGAACACTTCTAAACACTTCTGTTGTTCTTTGCGCGAGACGGCTTAAATCTTTTATGTAGAATTCTACGAAAGCGTTTCTGTATTAGCAAGTTCCGAGAAGGACATTTTTAGGAGGTTTAAACACAGTTGATCATATGAAGAACGCGTTGGAACCTTTTGTTTTCAAAGTGTAATCCAGTACAAGCTCGTGCACCTGCCATGACTTTTCATTAAGCGTTTTTGCTTTTGCTTTAAGATGTGTTTGAATAGAAATGTTGCTTTTTTCCCCCTGTCACCACAGTAACCGTGATGCAGCAGCCCGAGCTCTCACACTTGGGGAACTGAAAATCACAGCATGGCTCATTTGCAGCAGAGAAAAATAACATCAGTCTGAACACTGAGCAGATCGCAGGAGTTTCCGCTGGACCACCAGAAAAGCTTCTCAATAAGCGCAGCATGTTCTCTCTGACTTGCTAACACACCCAGGCCATGTGCTCGTTGAATACACACTGCTCTCACTGCACAAACACAGCGGCAAAGATCACACACACACACACACACACACACACACACACACACACACACACACACACACACACACACACACACACACACACACACACACACAAATGGCTCAGTTCCATTCTAGGTCACAGGATAAGCAGTTCATTCAGACCAGAGTTTGCTACTTACAGGCAATGATGGTGTTTCTAAAGACATCACTGTCTAACAACAGCTACAGCTGTACTCCGCTTCCCAGCAGGAATAGTTGGTTGTCAAAACATTGTGGCAACAACCTTTCAAATCAATACTTCTCTTTTGCCTCTTGCTACTGCTATAATCCCCCTGCCTCTGCTGCATTGGAAGCCATGATGCAGTTTTCGAAATAAAATTAAAGACAGAGTTAGTGCAACAACACTCAAGAGACATGTGAGCGCTTTTGTACGAAAAAACATGAGATACCCTTGCCGTGTACAAGAAACTGTTGTGTTCATCCCATTTTCCAGTCGGGATTTCTGAACTCTATTAGAAACTTAATTATCTACGGACGTAATGCGGCCAGATGTTGTGTAAACCTTAAGTACGGTGGCACAGACAAGTGCAAAAGCCAACCATGCAAAAATCTGAAAACAACAAGAAAATAAAAAAAGAACTTTCTGCTGTGAAGTGCAAAATGCAAACACACAAAAGGAATACATATACAGTACAAACACAAACCAATGCGCTCTGTAAGTGTGAAAAGGAAAAAAATGACAACACCAAGACAAGAGCTTTTAGCCGTGAATTTCAGAAAGCAAACACACACAAAAAGAAGGAAAAAAAGTACAACAAAAAATAGCAGTCATGAGGTGCAGCCTAAAAATTATGGAAATACGTCATGACCAATGTCCATCCATATTTTTTCTTTCTTTTTTTTTTTGCAGGATTGAGAGAACTTTTAGGCAGCACCATATTAATCCTGCTTGCCTCTTTAAGTTCTGTTAAAAAAAAAAAAAACATTTTAAGTCATAATTTTAGACTGTCAGTAAAGGACAGTCTTGCTTGTTTTGCAATTAGCGGTGTAGTAAAGCATGGATTAACGTGGCTAATGATGTCGGTCATGATGTATTTCCGTAGTATTTAGACTACAGGTATTTGTCTTTTTTTCCCCTCTTCTTTTTCTGTGTTTGCATCTAGCACTTAAGGGCTAAAAGTTTTTATTTTTATGTTTGCAAGTTGTTGCCCCCCCCCCCCTTAAAGTTAGGCAGAGAAGAATGCTACTTTAACATGTAATTATTTAACATAACAATGACTAATTTTAATAATGAAATAAAGTCATTTAGTCACAATATTCCGCTGTATAATTTATTTGCAATTAAAAAAAAAATCTAAACTGTATTACGTTCGTTTGTGTTCGTGTACGCGGGGCGCCGGACAAACGAGTGTCTATGTAGACACGTAAATCTTTGAAAAGCATGTGACCTGAGGCCGAGCTCTGATTGAATCTTTTCAAATCATCCTTCGGGCGCAGCTCTGTGCGCCCTGAACCCTCCCACTTTTGTTCTTAGCGAATCATATTGTTTTTAAATATTTGGGTTCATTGGACCATTCTCAACGAGTCTTCCAGCACTTCTTATGGCAAGTGGAGCTGCTGACTGGATGCGATGTGAGTCAGGACACATCTATTAGTATACTAGTAGTAATGATCACCGCATAATCACCTGATAAATACCTATTTACAGGCATTACAAGTATTTACAAGTATTAAAAGTTTCATTTTAATTTTGTTTGCCAAAAATTTTTTTGCACCATTTTTTGCTGATTGGTCTAACAGTATTAATTAATTGTCTATAGCAGATTTCACATTACTGCAGCTGCAAAGCACAGATTTATATTAACACACTTGTTCTAATATCTTAGCATTTCTATAATAACAGCTGGAATGGTCTGGGTTAACATAAATGTACAGGGTGGCCCATTTATATGGATACACCTTAATAAAATGGGAATGGTTGGTGATATTAACGTCCTGTTTGTGGCACATTAGTATATGTGAGGGGGCAAACTTTTCAAGATGGGTGTTGACCATGGTGGCAAACTGCTTGCTAAGTTTTGTGAAACTGGTTCAGTGTTGGATTTGCCAAAATGTGGATGCATGAAAACTGTCACTAATGAACAAACATCAGTGGCTGTCCTAGCTTCATTCAGCAAGAGCCCACAGCGAAGCACTCGCCTCATGTCACTGGAGAGTGGCATTAGTCAAACATCCCTTTGGCGGATATTAGCTACTCACAAATGGCACCCTTACAAACTCCAGCTACGGCAGCATCTCAACGAGGATGACCCAGATCGGCGCACACAATTTGCAGAATGGGCAAAACAAAAATTGGAACAGGACCCTCAGTTCACGCAGAAGATTTTGTTCAGTGATGAGGCAAACTTTTATGTGAATGGTGAAGTGAACAAACAAAATCACCGCTATTGGTCTGACACTAACCCACATTGGATAGATCCCTCCAAGACAGTTGGAACAAAAAAAATTATGGTATGGTGTGGTATATGGGGTACAAAGATAGTGGGGCCATTCTTCATCAATGGAAACCTCAAGGCCACTGGATATTTGAAATTGCTACATGATGATGTGTTTCCCTCTTTATGCACTGAAGCTGGCACGTTCCCTGAGTTTTTCCAGCAAGATGGTGCACCACCACATTATGGGTGTCAGTTCCGAGCATTCCTAGATGAACAGTTTCCTGAAAAGTGGATTGGTCGTCATGGGCCAGTTGAATGGCCCCCAAGGTCTCCCGATCTGACCCCCTTAGACTTTTATCTTTGAGGTCATCTGAAGGCAATTGTCTATGGTGTGAAGATACGAGATGTGCAGCACCTGAAACTACGGATACTGGAAGCCTGTGCTGGCATTTCTCCTGCGGTGTTGCTATCAGCGTGTGAAGAGTGGGAGAAGAGGGTTGCATTGACAATCCATCACAATGGGCAGCACATTGAACACATTTTATAAGTGGTCAGAAACTTGTAAATAACTCATTAAAGAATAAAGTTATGTTAAAACCAAGCACACCATTGTTTTTCTTGTGAAATTCCCAATAAGTTTGATGTGTCACATGACCCTCTTCCAATTGAAAAAACAAAAGTTGGATCCAAGATGACGGACTTCAAAATGGCCACCATGATCACCACCCATCTTGAAAAGTTTGCCCCCTCACATATACTAATGTGCCACAAACAGGACGTTAATATCACCAAACTTCCCATTTTATTAAGGTGTATCCATATATATGGCCCACCCTGTATTATAAACCGTTGTTTGTTTTGCATATGGTGAAGTTTAGCATAATGCTTGTTTTGCATACTGTACCTGTATGTTAAAGTTTTCTTTAAGGAGATGTTTAATGAACATTTATGGACTTCAGTGTCACTACAGTAGGTCATTTTCCTAAACCCTGGAGTCTTCTATTAGAACTTAATGTGTGCTACTGAATGACACCTTTGCCTGGTTTTGGGAGGGAAACAAACAAAATATCAAACGCGAAAGAACATAGAAAGAAAAAAACAATTGGAAAGACCAAATATATATTTCCAGTGACATTTGAGCAATTCTGTTTGATAGTGTTATCCATCATGGAATGAGTAAGAGGGACGCTGTGTAATGAGTACAACCATATTATTAGAGTCATCACACTGGTTTAAGACAACACTACCTAGTTTTTGCCACACATCCAGATGATATGGATCCATCTCATTCCCTCTTCCTCAATGCAACTAAGGAAATTTTCCAGCGAGTCTTCTTGAGGCAACTCATGCAACCTGTGGCGATCATATGTAGGGTGGATCCATCTCTCTACATGCTTTACATGGGCTTCCTGTTGGGAGAACATCATTCTTGATGAAGATTTGTGGCCGAATCCTCATATTTGCCAAGATGCAGCCTAAAGATTTTTTTTTGTTTTTTTTTGTTTACGCTTGTGTTTCTGATTGTAAACATTACACACAGTCCCCCCACTTAATTATTCAATACATCAGTGTTTTACCCAGAATTAATACTATTTCTATTCTTTTTTTCACATTGGAATATACCCATAAAATTATGAATATTAAAAAAATACAGGATTGTTGGTCACTCACATGGTGGTTTGTGCACAGAGGAAATAGCTGAGAAGCTTGTAGTACACTTTTCTACCATTATATTTCTTCCTATTAGATACACAGAATTCCCAGAATATACTTTACTAGTTGTTCAAAGCTATAATTAAATTCAAATGTCAAATTCAAATTTTATTTGTCCCATACACAGTAATAAAAGACTATTAATAGGAAATAAATCTCATATAAAAAAAGAAAATAGAAATAAATTTAACTATGAAAGTATAAAATATCTGTACAATAAAAAATATACAATATAAGAAAAATATAACAAAAATATAAGAAAACCTAGGTGACCAATATAGAAAAATATAGAATTTATGGAATTTTTGTGTGGGAATATATATCCCAAAAATCCCAAATAACAAATTAGTCCCAAAACTTTAAACAGGAAAAACATGATTACATGATTAGATGTAAATCTGCATAAATAGCCTTCAAAACCTCAGCTTGTGGATAGAATTCACTCACTCACTCATTGTCTATACCGCTAAATTCCTTTATACAGTGTCACAGAGGGCCTGGAGCCTATCTCAGGGCACAAGGCAGGGTACACTCTGAATAGGGTGCCAATTCATTGCAGGGCACACACACGCATTCACACAATACTGGCAATTTGGGAACGGCAATTAATCTAATCTGCATGTTTTTAGACTGTGGAAGGAAACCAGAGTACCAGGCGGAAACCCAGCAAGCATAGGGAGAAACTCCATGCACACAGAGGCGGGAATAGAACCTGCCTGAGAATCGTACCCAATGTGCAATGCAACAGCGCTAACCACTAAGCCACCTTGCCACCTGATCAGAATTGACGATTGATGATGCTTTGCAAAATCCCTTCGATAAAATGAAATGTTCTATAGGAATTAAATGACACATTAATAAATGATTCATTTAAATTAACCAATTAAACAAATTTATTTACAACCTAAAATTAACATGTGTTTTAAATCAACCACAAAAACATTCAAGACAGTACACATGTGTGAACAATTATGTATATCCTCAGAGTATACAATACTGTAAATACCACAAAGCCTCAAATATTATTCTGTGCTGTACAATGGGTTATAAACCTTAAAAACTCTAATAGAAAGGATGTTCGTGGATTTGGAAAAATACTTATTATCAAAATCAATGAGTTTTCTTGCTAGACAGCATGGAAAGTAGCATCTAGAGTGAGAAAACAATTGCTGACATACCTCTGGTGTCATGCCATTACAGGCTGCACATACTGCATCAGTAAGACTCACTCAATGGTATGGTTTCAAATACCTTCCAGTGCCCAAGTGGAAAATAATTTTTCAATTCAATGTAGGAAAGGGGAATATGGTGAAAGGGAAATACTCTTTATGTGTGGGTAATTGTTGCACCATTCTTGGATGATCGTTACTTGGTGGAAGCTGACATTTTCCATTATAACAGCATGAATAGTGTGGTCTGAGGTCCATCTCTGGTGGTGGGAATATCAGGGCATGTTGAACTAAGAAAGTCCAAAACGTGTGCTCAGTTATACAGTATGCACTAGCCCTGAAATGGTGATTTCAACACACTTTCAATTCAATTCAATTCAGGTTTATCTATATAGCTCTTTTACGATAGTCATTGTTTAAAACCCCAAAAAAGAATATATACTGTATATTTACGGAATAAATGATGGCATAAAATTAAATTATTTATTTTATAATTCTTGACAATGAAATATACCATGAAAATACTTTTTAAACTTTTATATAAATAACAAAATTGTAAGGAGGATATTAAAATACATCATAGTTGAAACCAAGGTGATGGATAAAACATTATTTTCTTTCCTTTTCTTTTCCTTTTATAACTTATTTTATTTTTAGTTAAGCTTTTCTAAGAAACATTATTCATTATACAAATCGTGTATGTAGTTATAAATGCAGGTTTATATTAGACAGTAATTTTTAAGCCACCTTTTCTCAAACATGTGTGGAAACAGTAGGGAAAAAAAAGCTTAAACCTTATGACTGATGCCATACTCTCAGGAAGCTTCCAATTTTATTTTTGTGCCCTTCTGATGAGTGTTAAAAGAAAAACAGGTCTGTAGAAATGACACTGCATGATGAATGTTAGCCCAAAATTAACATTTAGGTGATCACGACCAAGAAATTAATCACCTGCTGGTGGAATTTAGAGAAATCCTATTTTCTGTAAATTACCATATTTTAGTCGGATAAACGTGTACACATATTTCCCCCCCATAACCCATATACATTACATCAAACAGAATCTCATAATTTTATTCCATGGTAAAGAAATGTTAGGAAAAAAAATTATACTGCATATATATTACAAAAATACAATGCAAATAAAAACTATGTGGTGCTTTATTGTGGTCAAATTCTGGTGATGCAATGGACAAATGTGATGTTTTGATGATTGCAGAAGAATCCAGGACAAAAACAATCTATAAATTTTTCCATTATATCTTGGATGTCTTGAACTTAATGGAACAGGCATGAGCACGGAAAATGCTCAGCCGATCAGATTGCTACACAGGGGAAGGCTTGAGTCTTGCCTGTGTTTTAAATAACATTATGAAAGACATCATACTTTCATAAGTCAACATTACCTTTTGTTTTTTTCTTTTAAGAGCCAGATTTTATTAATGAACCTGTTGGGCCTTATTCATCATCTGAAATGTGCACAGATTAGCATGTTTTTTTTTCTTCCAAGGAAAGTTATTTAAAGCCTTAATCAGACAGAAAACTGTTTTCACCTGCAGGTACTGTATTATATGAGCTGCATAGAGTTTAATTCATTTAAGAACTAAAAGATGCAAATTTTCAGATTTAATTTAAGATAGCAAAAATCTAATTAGATTCAGATTGTTTTCATTATTCTTACACCACAACAATTTGCCATTATTAATTATTTCATTTATTACAGAATGAAACATCACACTTTTTATCCATTAATAGAAAATGTACAGATTATCACATTACTGTGACCCATGGCTTACTCCTAGATGTTATAAAGTTCTGATACTGGAGACTTCTGCAATAACTATCTACCTGCTTTAAGAAAATGCTTTTCTTTTTTTCATTTATTGTTCTTTTTTATGTCATTTTTAAAAGTTGGGATACAAGTTTGGATTTATTTTCAGAATTATAGAACAATACTGGACTTTTTTAATCTATGAAATAACACATATGGCATTAGGTAATTAAATAACAACAACAACAATTATTTTCGCCCATGTAGTTCAGTTGTTCAATATTGTCAAGTGCACTTGTAAAACCCATCAAGCACCATGATGAAAGACCATGCCAAAGCAAAAATGCAAGACCAAAACCTATCTCTGCTGCAGAGGAGAAGTTCATTTAAAGTTACCAGCCTCATAAATTAACAATTAACAGCAGCTCAGATTAGAGCCGTTATGAAGGCTTTACAGATCATCAGTAGTATAGAATGTGCCATGTGTTGATGTATAAAAATTTTAACATGCTTCACAGTTGTCATTGAATGCCAAAGATAGTACGAATGTTTTTTTGTTTGTTTTACAAATATTAGACATTTCACAAGATGTATTTATTTATTTATTTATTGATTGATTGATTAGGATAGCTTTTAGACTGGAAAACATTGCATAGGGGGTCCTTCCTGAATAGAAAAGTCATCCTTTGTATTACAAATACATTTAACTCGATGTAAGTTGCTTGTACTGTAGTTAAGTCTTGTTTATGGAAGTGTGATGGTAGCTATTAAACACTATTATTTTCCAAGGAAATTTGTTCATTGATTACTCCTGCATCAAAAGATTCTACAGAACCATTTAATTCAAATACCAATTCCAAATGATAAAGTAACTATTTATATAACTTCTCCAACACTTGACACATCTGTGTGGAATGATGAGATTAAGATGCATAAAATACTGGGTTTCTTGGATTATTGTTATCTAGGTATGAGGTGTAGAAATGCATGATGAAAGAAAAGAAAGAAGTAGGATATACTTTCAGAGCTGATCACTCACTCACTCATCGTCTATACCACTTTATCCTGTATACGAGAACTCAGGGGGCTTGGAGGATACAAACTCACTTACACAATAAGGGCAATTTGGGAATGCAACTGGCCTAATCTGAATGTCTTTGGACTGTGGGAGGAAACCGGAGTACCCAAAAGAAAACTGCCAGGCACAGGGAGTAAATGTACACTCACATACTGTAGACCTGAGATGGGAATCGAACATGAACCCTGGCGGTGCAAGGCAACAGTGTTAACCACTACACCTCTGTGCCACCCTTTCAGAGCTAATGGCATATAGAATTAACTGATACCTACCAGTGTAAAATGGTTAAAAAGTTTTCATCATTCGTTCTGTTTTGGGACCTTCCGCACCCCTCAGATTCTTCTCTTTATGTTTTCCTCCTAAACACAGTATGCAAAAGTGTTTGTGTGAGTGTGTGTGCGCGCATGAGAAAGATTAGCATCGACCTCGTCCTTGTCGTCATTTCTTATTTTAGAACAGAAGAGCTCTGTATTTACACTAATCGAGTGCTGCGTTCACTCCCACAGAGCACTCTCCAAAACTAATATTTAGCATCGACGGGCACAAATTACTAGAAAAACACACGACTACGTTAAAATAAACCCAGCTGATTTCACATGAGCTGAAATATTAGGTCATCTGAGACACGCTTTTTCCTGTTCACTTCGTGAAAAATAGTTGTGAAAACACCAGTGAAGGTCTGCATTTTGTTCAGTCGGAAATGACCAGGAAACCTTTCCTGCTTAATGAAAAAATAAAAACAAAATACCGAACTCTTCTCACCCCTCACCAATGCCAATGTTAAGCTCTGATCTCACATGTCACCTCAATACCTTAAGATGTTCTTCACTATGATGGTTTTTTTTACACAGGAAAAATGTAGGAATTTCTAGCTGTAATTAAGAAAAAAACAATTTTGCATATATTTGACCTGCAATGTGATAAAATTTTCATATAACTTCTAAAAATACATAAAGAATACCCGGGAAACTGTTACAAAATCATTCAGGTTTTACCTTTATTGTTAAAAAATATTCTACAGTAAATATCTTTGTCGGGAAAAGTATGAGTGTCTTTAATAAACGAATATTTCTGGTAACTAGTGAAGAACCCTTCATAACACATTTCCGCTGATGCAACTCTATGTACTGTATGTTGGTCTCCTTAAAAGAACTTCCATAACATTTGCAACAATTTTGCAGTTAAAATGTGTTAAACTACTTAACACATATGTGCTTAGGGTCACTGTCCTGCTCCATAACTTAGTTAATCACTTTGAAGTGATTTTTCGGTGGATACTCATTTGTTTGCCTCACAGTGGATTGGTGGAGGCAAAACTGAAATGGCCTTTTCCTGTCTGGTGAGCACTGAGCTCCTTAGGAATCACATTCGGTTGAGGCATTACATATTTCCTTAAATGTGTGAGGTGAAGGCCAGCTTTTAATAGTTAGACCCAAGGTCCCATGCACTTGAACCAAGGGTGGGGGGTAGGCTTTCTAAACTCATGCTCCTAGTGGTTCACATACTTTCTGACAAAGAAACTGTTGGATAATTTTGCTTAATAAATAAATAATACAAAATAAAAGATTTTAATGATTTTAACATCCCTTACTGTGGGACAGTTTTTGTAGACGAAATGCCAAGTAGAATCCATATAACCTTTCAAAGAGCCCTTTCCAAAAAAAAAAAATCTTCTTATAATATTTACAAAGCTACATCAATCAATCAATCAATCAATCAATCAATCAATCAATCAATCAATCAATCAATCAATCAATCAATCAAATGCCTTAAGTGTTTATGGGTTGCCCTTTTGGAAGAATCCTTAAAGGTTTGATTCGGAACATTTAAAAAAATAATTTTATTTACTTTTTAGAGACTTTTTAGAGATCTGTGTAGAACCCTATGACAAACATTTTTGTTAAAATATGTCAAGTGTGACCTCATTAGGATGATAGAAACTATTCATCAAAAGAACCCTTGAGTAATTACATTTCTCTGTTTCTGGTTCTCCATCCAAAACCAAGGAAAAAGTGATTTTGATGAACCCATACATGTTCTATGCCCATTTACTGTAACTGCTAGAAATCATTAAAATATTAGGGAAAAATTCTAGAACCACAAAGATTCTTGTTTGTTTCTTTTTGACCCCAAAAGTGACACGTTGACATCAGAGACACACTAAAGGTTCTATAGCAGCTCCATAAACCTAAAACATAAAAAAACAAAGGAAAAAAAGTGAACCCTTATGTTTTTTTTTTCTTTGTTGTATGGTTTTTGTAATCCTATTTGGGAAATCTTAACCATACAAAGAATTCCCTAAGTATAAAACTGTAGCCTGTTTCTCAGGTGTGTTATGTAGTTAAATTCTGTCAGCTGTTTTTTTGTATGTGTTGCTGTCTTTTTCTCATGTTCACATGATTTGACTATTTTCATCTATTTTCGGATTTTACCTTTTTCATCACTCTGTGACTCTTATGATTTTTGTCTGTTGCTCAGATACAGATGCACTGAGATGCAGAACACTGAGAACCAGAACCCTGCTCCAGTGTTTTCTGGTCCATTTTTCCTTCTTTCCTGCATGGAAACTCATTAACAAGTGCTATAACAGTGTCAAACCACAACAAATTGACTGCAAATTCAATTAATCAAAGAATTCATCAAAACAGGCTGCAACATTCAATAACATATTTATTTTTAAACAAATGAAAGGTATAATGTGTACCAAACGTTTATTTTAGAACTATCTAAAAGTCTAAAATGTATTCATTAAAACAAGCCGGATGTGAATTTGTCTTCTGTAAAAGCATGACAACACTTTCACCTCCCTTAGGACTACTGTAGTCCTAATTTAGCCTTAGCGTGTTTGCTCCTATTAGCACGATCTATCACGGAGGTCTCAACTCTTTCCCTTAAAATGGCTTTAAATGACTGCCAGCTGTACGACTCCTGTCTCTTCCATGGTAACAGCCGGAATAAAGCTCAGCACTAAAATGGTTACGGTGACGCTGATTAACAGCTCACTATGAGCTCGACTGCTACAGAGACATTCCAGGTGCTCAAGTCTCATAAAGGTGTAATTACGTCTCTATTTGATTCACTAATTTCCTTATTTACATGTTGCATTTCCTAGAAGATTCCCATAAATTACTTTGTGATCATCTTTGCAACACAGTCTGAGATTTTATGACAGTCTGTTTATAGTTATAGCAGTAAAAGTCAAGTCAGAAGTTTAGACAAACATAATATATATATATATGTATGATGTGCCCCTTTTAAAATTTTAACATTCTAAAATCATGTTTATGTAGATGAATGTTAGGACTGAAGCACAATATAAAACAGCAAGGAAATACGCAATGGCAGTAATGAATTTTTCTTCATAGCGACCCTAAAATATCTTTCCGTTTTGATTGTCAATTCTGTTTTAATCAGCAAAATTACAGATCCCTCGTTTAACAATTAAACAAGTAAAAGTTGTAATCAATAAAGCTTTTACAACTGTTTCTGTAATAACAGTTCATTCATATTCATATTATAATAAATAGTAGTTAAGTTTTTAACTTAGTAAAGTTAAGTTTTAGTATAGTTAAGTTAAATATGGTGAATCTCCACATAAACAGGTGAATAAAATAATTTTTTTTATATAAGTAGAACTGTATTTATTCAACATTTATGAAAGGAGCAACCAGTGTCTGAAAAAAAAGAAAACAAAGTGAAATTTATTAATTGCCTAGTAGTTTAATCAAATTCAATGAAATTCAATGAAACTATTGTTTATATTTTAATCATCATTTATAGTATCCCATGGATTTCTAACACTAAATATGTGATGTAGATGTGTGCATGTGTTTGAGTTCGTTATTTCACTTTGTTTAATGTCCCAAAGTCACCAAATTAAAGCCACACACCCTGTTTCCCTACCCTCTTCCAATACAGTGAGCTTTCACCTGGGGCAGCCGCTGACTCACACTGACATCATGTTCCTTCATCGTTCCTCCTGATGGCAAACACATCACCACTGCTTTCTTCTCCATCTGCATGCAATCATGTGCTTCAGAGAGCGACCAGGCCTATTGTTCAACAAAACGACCCCAAATGCGAGCAATCTTCTGATCAGCATCAGCAGATTCATCTCCATTTGTTTCCCCTCGATGCTAATCACCTTTTTTATGTTAGTATCCAGGTTCTGCCTACGTGACATTGTGTCATTTTTGGGACATGATCCAAAAAAAAAAAAAAAAAAAATCTTACTTTGACATGATTTTAAACACTTTTTCTCTTTTTTGCCTTTTTCTTTTGCATTAAAAAAAATCAGGTATTTTATTGTGGCATTTTATGACATATAAATCTATAAGAAAAAATACACATTTATACACAATTATAATAGAAATAAAATTATAGATATTTTAAAAGCAGTTTTACATGAAGTGTGATTAAATGCACGTTGATGTTGTCTTTTAGAACATAAGATATATTTTGTCAACTCTGACTTTTCAGAGCAATATTCTATCCCAAATTCATACTATCAGTGCGCCTCATGATTTGAATTGTACCTTGCTTACACGTTGTTTCGTCTTGTGCTTGTTCTAGTGTTTTAATCCTGTCTCTTGTGATCACGTGATTGGTTGATTACACGAATGTGTCACCTGTTCTCTGTTAAGCTTTTAATTAGTTTGTCTACGTATACTACGCTATTTTCATTCCTTGTCAAATCATGCTAATTGTGCCGTATGTCTCAGCTTTGTTCTCTAGTTCTGTGTTTTTTCTGGCTCTGAATCTTGGTTGTTCACAGAGAGACCACTTAAGAACATATAGTTTGGGTCATCCATGAAAAAAATTCCTTATTACCTCAGTGGCACTGCTGGCAATTAAATAAAATGTTGTGGCATCATAAACCACACTGAGCGGAATGGGTGGTGTAGACTGTTATTTAGTGCTAGCGGTTGGTTTGGTTTGCCGCCCAGACTGATACAAATGTCAATGATTCACCTCCATATTAAAAAAAAAAAAAAATAAATAAATAAAAAAAGTCAATGATCAGCATGTTCACTGCAATACTGAAGCAGTTACTAAGAGAAATTAAAGAAACAAAGATGGGCCTTTATTTTCGTGCAAATTTCTAATTCTTGAAGATAAACAATGAGAAACTGCTCAGGAACCTGAAACAGAACCATTGTGCAGAAACATAAACACACATCAAGGAAAAAAACTGTTTGCAGGCTAATGTGAAATTGCTTTCAAACCTGTAAAAAAGAAAGAATGAAAGAAAGGAAGAAAGTATCAGAGAGAAACAGATCATTAGATCATTGTGTGTACACACTTGTACTCATATAATTACAGGAAATATCAGTCATTTTATGCTTATACTGTAACCAGACCAATACTCAATATTAGGAAAAATGTCCTACTGTTTTTTTTTCCTACACATGATGCTAAATTATTAGGACTAAACATCTGTGTGGCCATAAGAGAACCACTTGTTATATAATTCCACAGCAATGGGTGCATTATGGTAAGAAGGGCAATGCATGAAGCAATGCATCCATCATATATAGCCACTGGAGGCAGTGTTATGATCTAGTATTGCTTCAGTTGGACAGGTCTAGGCTGTTATCTTATGTGGCAATAAAATGAAGTCAGTTTATTCAAAAATTAATAAAATTAAATTAAATGGATGCATGAGGGATCATTTTTACCCATGAACTGGCCACAGATTATCATGTGTACAGGGTCGAGGAGGGCCTGGAGTCTTAGGAATCTTAGGAAACTTAGGGCTTGAAGTAGGGAACACCCTGGACAGGGTGCCAATCCATCACAGGA
>QMIH01000183.1:318575-427752 GCA_003987875.1 Clarias batrachus
TATATAGCTTCGCTATACAAAACTTTGAGTTACAAACTTGACTACAAAGTTGAATAGCGAGTGTCCCCTTTAATAGCACACTATTCCCAGCTGGGAGGAGGAATCAGACACAGTATAAGCCCTATTTGCATGGAATTAGTATTACCTGGTGACCTCTAATCATTTGTATTATGGAGGTTGTCTGTGATTTTAATCCTGTGCAAATCGTCCATGTCTGTCATTTGTAAAGCAAAAATTCTCCTGCAATTGACCTACCATTATATAATCAGATAATAATAAGTGAAAGCCGTTTTTGATTCTTAGCACTAACAGCCATGTTGAGAAACAAGGAAGCTAATGTTACGTAAAGCCTTGACATCATATCCAGGCGATGAGTCAGTAAATTTGCAGGCAATGCTTTTCCTGGGCAAATGCATCACATTCAGAGGCGTGTGTGTGTGTGTATGTGTGTGGCTGGGGGTAATAATAGGGCTATAGTTTAATAATAGTTAATTATTAAATGTGAATAATAAATTATAATAATAGTTTTTGTGCTTTAAAAAGAACAAAATAGCTTTTTTTTACCTTTAAAGAAGTTGCAGGTGAGTTTCCTAATGTGATCCGGTATCAATGCCATACTGGAGTCTCTGACAAAATAAATCCCTATGTCTAGTGCTTTTGTGACAGCTAGAATGGTCCTAAAGACCAAACCTCAAACATTCAGCTCAGATTTTCCATTGTGATTTACTAATTAGTCACTCTTAATCGCCTGCTGAGTCACAGACAAATCACAGAACAAATATTTGGTAAGCCAGGGTTTAATCTCAGCTCTCAATATCTGGACATTCAGCCCTGAAATAGTACCATTTAGTGAACACTGAAATGGATTAGGATGATGAGATGGTGAAGAAAAGACCACACAGAGCACATTTTCAGTCATTAAGTGTTAAAAATCATGTTTTTTTAAAAATAGAATGGATATGCTGTAAATTTTAAGAGTTGTTGCAGTAATGTGTTCACACTGCAATAATCAGTAACATGTAGTACACTATTAAGTAAAAATGATGATTATAGGGAAGTTACTGCATAAGAAATATACACCTGTATATACAATACACCGCGTTCCAAATTATTATGCAAATTGGATGTAAGTGTCATAAACATTAAATGTTATTAAATTAAACTCATGGATGGTGTTGCATCTCAGGGCTCTTTGGATCGTTGAACTGAATCTCAGACACCTGTGATAATTAGTTTGCCAGATGAGCCCAATTAAAGGAAAAGTACTGAAAAGGTTGTTCCACATTATTAAGCAGGCCACTGGTTCCAAGCAATATGGGAAAGAAAAAGAATCTCTCTGCTGCTGAAAAGTGTCAAATAGTGCAATTCCTTGAACAAGGCATGAAAACATTAGATATTTCACGAAAACTTAAGCGTGATCAGTAGTACAAGAAGTACAAGAAGTACAAAAGAAGGTACAAAAAGAAGTACCGTGCCTTCCATAGGAAAATCATCTTCATGCATGACTTCTCATGCTGCAAAGAATACCTCTGTGTCATTGGCTGCTATGGGCATAAAAGATGAGTGTGGCCACCATCCTCCTCTGACCTCAACCCCACTGAGAACCTTTGGAGCATCCTCATGCAAAAAATCTATGATGGTGGGAGGCAGTTTGCATTAAAACAGCAGCACTGGAAGGCTATTCTGACATCCTGCAAAGAAATTCAAGCAGAAACTGTTCAAAAACTCAAAGAAAGGGCCCTCTGTTAAGATGTAACATGCCCTGTTAGGATGTTTTTGATTGAAATAGCTTTTAACTTCAGTAAATATGACCTCCTAATGCTGCAAATTCAGTTCTTTACAACCTATAAAATGTTTTAACTTTGTTGTGCATAATAATTTGGAACAGTGCTTTTTCAGTTAAATATTGTTATCATTAGGAGAATTCGAATTACTGTATACCCCAAATGGTTGACGACTTGAAAATTTCTCTTTGAGAAAATTGACTGATTATAAAAATCTGAGAAAGATATCATTTGCGTAATAATTTAGAACTTGGTGTAATAATCTACAACAATCAGATATGTACTGTATAACCCTTTTCCAGATTTCTACAAATAAGAAATTAATTGCGTACACATAATGTTTCTCTAGACGAGATCCTCAACCCTTGATGACTGTCTCACACAGTTTAGAGGAAACAAATATCAGCTATCTTTAATTTACGAAAGGTTACTAGCAGCTAGTTCCCCGTCCACTAAATTGATCAGAGTGGAATGGGAACGAGAGATTGGAATGGTAATCTCGAAAGAGATTTGGCAGAGGGGCTTGGAGGATATTGATAAACAATCGGTCAATACTAGATTATGCCTCATTCAGTTTAAAGTCCTACATACAGTACAGTAGATTACACTTCTCTAAAAAGAAATGACATAGACATTTTCCCTAATGTCTCTCCTATGCAGTGCAAAACAGAGGATGCCTCTGTTTATCTCATAGCTTTATTTTCTGTCATAAAATACAAGGATTCTGGTGTGAGGTTTTTAAAGTGCTTTCAGATATACTTGATGTAAACTTGGATCCAGACCCAATGTTTATTATATTAGGACACTCTGATACATATTCATTTAACAGGACTTAACAGAAATTCCTCCCATACAGCCAAGAAGCTATTATTGTTGTTCTGGAAAAAGGTTAACCCTCCTACTGCTAAACTACAGTATGGCTTGAGGAATTGACATCTACTCTGTAGTTGGAACGAACCAGATATCTTTTAAAAGGCAACATTGGACAGTTTCGTGAGATTTGGGGCCCTTTCTTCTGTTACCTCAAGAAGAATTCTATTCCTTAATGCAAAATATTGTAACTTCAAGTTGTTTTGATTGTCACTGTATTTTTATATGTATATTTACAGGCTGAGGTAGTGGTGTTACTTTTAATGTGTTTTGTTTTCTGTTCCTTTTGTTTGTTTGCTTTGATATGTTTTTTTAAAATGCATATCAGAAAATAAATCCTGGAAATTGTGATTACTGCAAGGTTATTGGATGACTGAATAAAAACTTATTTGACAAAAAAAGAAAATAATAATCTACTTAATTGCTGTTATGGCCATAAAGTTGATGGTTTTCTAAATGTGTTTTATTCTTCTAATTTGCTAATTTGCTAATTTTTTAATTAAAAATTTGTTTACATTACATTAATTGTTCTGTGAAACAAGTTGATTCCTGTTCTCACTTATAACACCTCACTGGCCTTTCTTTTTTTCTTACTGAAATGGACACGTTTCTCTTTACAGAAAATTTCACCATATGGACGATTACATGCGTTTATTATTTATTCGATGATAATAAATGGTAATCATGGGACACTGTTTTAGAATTTAAATTCTAATATTAATAAGCTGTCGTGAAGACAAAAAAAAGTTGTGGTTGTGTTGTGAGCATGGATAAAGTGTGTACCATTACATTTTGATGTAACGTGGGTCTTTACTTTTACAATTTGCATGTCACGAGTCACAAGCCAGGATGGCAAAGTGTTCATGTTGTTCAGTAATCACTGCTTGAGTAAAGCATGAGTGAAGGGTGAGTGAAGCCCTTTCATCATTTTAATGACTTGGTAAACATTCTGTGAGCTGTGTGTTATCTCTCAGGTAAAGCTCCTGTCCTGAAAAGCATGCTGGGATTGACAGCACAAGCTGTTCTGGAGAGATTACGGAGGACAGAGGAGTACGTTAGTGGGAGGACGATGAGGGAAGCCCCTGTCGTCAGTCTATGCACTAAACTTACAACACTATGTGACTCATCACACACCACAGCATGGTCAGAAACAGGAAATCTACTTCTGAATAAGATTTAAGTGTATAGGCAATATGGCAAACAATTACTGTACATAAAAACCTGGCAGTTTCAATAAAGTTAATTATGATCAGATCATCGTTACACATATACAGTATACAGTACAGTACATCGTATCTCTATTGCCAGTTTATTGCTGCATAAGTAGTCCGAGTGGTAATTGTCACATTAATCAGTGGTTTAATTTAACAATATAGCTTTCAAGCATTATTTAGCATATTAAATGAATAGCACTAAATGAAAGTTACTCATGTTCCTTTGATACAGCCATGAGATTCTAAATTAAGTTCATGGAACCATAATGTGTGAACATAATTTATAACACAGTTAAATGTTTATTTGTTATAATAAAGCAATAAAATTCACTGCTGCTGTTAAGTTGATGTTCGTTCCTGTAAACAAAAATGTGTCTACGGTTTGAAGGAGCACTCATCTGTTATGCTTGCAGCTCACTTTAAGTTCATTTATAATTTTATTCGTGAGAAATTCAGTCCTTGAGATTCACTTCTCTAAGCAGTATCACTGATCACTAAAATGCATCCCAAATCACTGTGAATTTACCAAAGGAACAGAAAAAAAGTTAGAAAAAATAGTTAAGAGCCTTTCATTGGATAATTACTGCGGTGATAATATGGTTCAAGCTGGCAACAAGTTATTTAACCCTCACCCAGGCAGTGAGTAGCTTCTCATTTTTTAAGCAAACATGTCAGAAGCCATATCCTGTGGTTATGTCAAAGATGTTACTCTGTTTCAAAAGGTTCGAATTATTGTCCTGCATCAAGAAAAGAAAACAACTAAAGGGATTGCTGAAACTACTAAAATTGGGTTAAGAACTGAAAAATGCAGTATTAAAACCTGGAAGAATAGTGGTGAACCATCATCTTCAAGGAAGTAAAGTGGGCAGGAAAATGTCCTGAATAAATGTGATGGGAGATCACTTAAAGGCTTAGTGAAATCAATGTAAAAAAAACAATGTTTAATAATAAAAGTAAGAGAATTCCCACACACACACACACACACACACACACACACACACACACACACACACACACACACACACACACACAATGCAAGCAAAACTAAAGGGATTGGACTAAACAGCCATGTAGCCTTAATTAAACCAAATATTATTGAGTTTAATTGAAAAAAAAATTGTTCAATTTGCTGGAAAGCATAACGAATGGACTATGGATCACTGGGAAAAAAAATCAAGCGGTCTGATGTCTGATAAGTGCAGGCGGATCAGGTTAAGAAGAAAGCAGATAAAGTGATGCACCCATCACAGAAATATGCACTTATGTTTATGATCAAAATTATGTGTAACTGGTACATGCTTTTATTTTAGAGAAATTCTACCTCCATGTTCCTACTCCTTATATAAATTTTAAATAGCATTTAACTGAAGTCAAAATGACCCATCATAAAACTTTAGATTTTTGCCTGCAAATTAAAATTAATAAAAGGATAAATTTGTTAATGAAGGAATAAAATTTAATTAAAAAAATTATAACATTTTATTTTTAATCACTTTAATGATACTAAGGTGCTTGTTTTTCAAAATGAGCAAATATGAGTAAAGATATGAGCAAAATGGAATTGCAAAATTTTTATTTTCGTTTTATTTGACATTTAGTTTTATAGAGCCTGAGACAGGCCACAGAATATTACTTAACTATAGTCCCTTACAGATCATAGTCTATTACACAGAAGCAAACAAAATTAAAATTAAACTTTTAATACTAGCCTGTAAATAGGCATTTATCAGGTGATTAAGCATCATTACTACTAGTATAAAATAAAGGCATGACTCACATCGCATCCAGTCAGCAGCTCCGCTTGCCATAAGAAGTGCCGGAAGACTCGTTGTGGTCCAATCACATGAGCCCAAATATTTAAAAACAATATTGATTCGCTAAGAACAAAAGTGGGAGGGTTCAGGGCGCACAATGCTGCGCCTGAAGGATGATTTGAAAAGATTCAATCAGAGCTCAGCCTCAGGTCACATGCTTTTCAAAGATATACGTGCCTACATCGACACTCATTTGTCCAGTGCCCCGTGTTCACGTACACAAATGAACGTAATACAGTTTTATACATGTTCCTGCAGCATTTAAAATGACAAAGTTACTCCTATTCTTAAGAAACCCAGCCTGGATCCAGCAGACAACAGAAAACTATAGGCCAGTATCACTTCTGTCTGTAAACCTATACACACTATGTACTATCAAATGTCCTTTTATTCCTCGCAGAACAACCTCAATGATCCTAACCAATCTGGAATCAAAGTTTCATATTCCACAAAGACAGTCCTTCTGTTCATCACAGAGAAACTCTATGATGCTAGATTGCCCAAACTATCATCTGTCCTCATCCTCCTGGATCTCTCCGCAAAACTCCTTTGTCCATCCTTGCAAGCCTTGGAATTTGTGGCACAACATGCTAATGGTTTGCTCCATGCATAATCTCCACTGGTGTCCCACAAAGCTTAGTACTTAACAAGACATCGAAATCAGAAGAGGACTTGACGGTCCTCTTCTGATTTCGATGTCTTGTTAAGGTCATATCCTCACATGACTTGTCATACCATTGTAATGTGTACAACACCCAACTCATTCTCACATTTCCTCTAATAGACATGTTTATGCTCAGATCTCAGAATGTCTGGCGGACATCTAATCTTGGATGGCATTGGATGCTCATTAAATGAAACTTGATCTCAGCAAAGCTGAACTGCTGTTCATCTCAGGTGATTTAACTACTGTTAGGATCTCATGATCTCCCTGTACAACTCACAGATTACACATAACCTTATACGGTCTTGTCAATTTCTTTTTTATAACTTTGGAAAGATTTGTTCATTTCCATGCACAGTTGATACTGAGGTGCCTTTTTTTCAAAATGGACAACTTCAACTCAATCCTGGCAGGTCTGTCTCTGAGTGTCACGAGCAACCAAGGGACGAACACAACAGCCTTAGCAGTTTGCCCGTGTTACGTGGATGGCAAACCCAAACGCGGAAGTAGCGCGAGTCGGATAACCATGCGTTTACTCTTAGAACTCTCTTACACAAAGAGCAAGGATCTACACAAATAAACTCATTCTAGCAACACACACTCAATCAAGGAAGCAACCTGAATAGGTGAGTACTCACGAAATAGTTGGCGAAGCGTAGGCGAAGGCATAGATGAACTCAATGACTGAGCGATGTGAAGCGCCATCTTGTTTCCTTTTATGCTTCCTAAAAGTGCGACCATCTTACTTCTGGGTCCTCGTACCGGTTGCAGTGCGAGTGTGCATGACCGTACCCTCCTGTCCAGGACCGATTCTCGACGGTCCTGGAGTGGAGGATACCCGACGACGGTAGTCCCGTATGAGCTCGGGATCAAGGATGAACCGGGCCGGGATCCAAGACCGTTCCTCGTGGCCATACCCCTTTCCAGTCAACTAGGTACTGCATGCCTCTGCCCCGAGGACGTGAGTCGAGGATCCTGCGTACAGTATAGGCAGGACTACCTTCTATGATTGGGTGGGTTGAACCATTGGTGAAGTGATGAAGGGTTTGAGCTGGGAGGTGTGGAATACCGGATGGATTCGGAGCACCGCAGGCAGCTGGAGCCGGTAGGTGACAGGATTGATACGGAGGGTGATGGGGTATGGATAGATGAACCTGGGTGATATCTTCTTGGATTCTGTGTGAAGGTGAAGGTTTTTGGTTGAAAGCCATACTCTGTCACCTACATTGTACAAACGTCTTGGCGGGTGTCGACGGCGATGTTGAATGGTGTAGCGGTTGTTGGCCTGTTGGATGGTGGCGTTCACCTGGCTCCACAGCCGTTGACACCGACGAACCAACTGTTGGGCCGACGGCACATCAACCACCGGTTCTTGATGATCGAACATCGAAGGTTGGAAACCGTGGCATACCTCAAACGGACTGAGATTTGTGGCTGAAGAGACGTGGAGATTATGAGATAACTCAGCCCATAGGAAGTAGCGGGCCCAGGAGCGCTGGCAATCAGCAACAATGCATCTCAGTTAGCGCTCCAGTTGTTGGTTGGTCAGCTCCGTCTGACCGTTAGTCTGGGGATGATAACCAGAAGATAGACTACAGATGGAATTGATCAGACGGCAGAAGGCCTTCCAAAACCGGGCGATGAACTGGGCCCCGTGTCCGAGACGATGTCTTTTGGGAACACATGCAGTCGGACTACGTTTTCCAAAATCAGCTCTGCTGTTCTTTCGGCTGACGGGAGTCTGGCGAGGGCCACTAGGTGCACGGCTTTGGAGAACCCGTCGACGATAGTTAAGATGGTGTTCTTCTCTTCGGAGACCAGCAGGCCCATGATGAAATCGACGGCAATGTGCGTCCAGGGCCGATGGGGAACGGGGAGTGGTTGGAGTTCCCCCGGTGGCGGTTGATTGGTATTCTTATTCTCACTGGGCACGCCTGGACGTACTCCTTTACGTCCCTCGCCATAGTTGGCCACCAGAAGGCGCGTCTAATAAATTGGAGGGTGCGGTTGGCACCGGGATGTCCAGATAAGGGCGAGGAATGACCCCTTTGCAACACCTTGGTTCTTATGGTGTCCAGAACGTAGAGTCACCCAGGCGGCACACCTTCCGGCGCGGTCTCCATCACCTGTGCATTGGGAACCCTTGTTTCCAGGTCCCAGTGAAGTGGTGCAATAATCTTGGTGGGTGTGATGACAGGCGCGGGGTCCGCCCGGGGGAGCGTTCTCTTTATGTTGTCGGGAGAGGGTGTCAGCTTTGGTGTTCTTGGACCCCGGGCGGTAGGATAGATGGAAGTTGTAATGTTCGAAGAACAGTGCCCACCGCGCCTGTCTCGAATTGAGCTGTTTTAAGTTGCAGATAGTGATCAGGTTCTGGTGGTCGGTCCAGATGATGAACGGCTCCCTGGCGCCCTGGAGCCAATTTCGCCATTCTTCCAAAGCCCACTTTATGGCCAGCAGCTCGCGGTTCCCTACCCCGTATCGCTGCTGAGTGGGCCCACTTTATGGCCAAAGTGGGCCACTTTTTTTGGAAAAGAAACTACAGGGATGGAGCTTCTGGTCTGGTTTACGAATGTTTTACTTGCGTCGGGGTACAGTAGAATTGGGGCGTTGGTGAATTGGTGGCATAGGTCATGAAAGGCAGTGATGGCGGTAGGATTGAGGCTGAAATTTATGAGAAGAGTGTCGAGTCAGAGCAGTTAAAGGGGCGGCAACCGTACTGTAGACCCAGATAAAGCGACGATAAAAGTTCACAAACCCGAGAAACCGTTGAAGTTGCTTGAGGGTCTTGGGTAGGGGCCAATGACACACAACTTCCAGTTTCTGCGGGTCCAACTTACAGTACAGTTGGTGGGCGAGTAATCTCTTAAGGACCGCTCTGACGTGCTGGGTGTGTTCCTCGGTTGTGCATGAATAAACTAGGATATCGTCCAGGTAAATGAACACCCACCGCCCTAGCATGTCCCTGAGGACATCGTTGATGAACTGTTGGAAGGCGGCGGGTGCGTTGCAGAGTCTGAATGGGATGACCAAGCTCTCATAGTGACAAGTAGGGGTGATGAAAGCCGTCATCCACTCATCGCCCTCTCTGATGCGCACCAAGTTGTAGGCGCTCTGGTGAGCTGGAACTGGATCTGTTCATGATGTTGGCCCATGACAAGGGTGAGAGGCTGAGTCTGAGTGGTGATGGGGCTGGAGGAAAGGGGCCGACCATTGACAGATGTGATACGAACGGGCTGGGATAATGCCTCAAGTTCCACTCCCAGCTTTTTGGCAAAAGAAGAGTCAATAGGTGAGTACTCACAAAATAATCGGCGAAGCGTAGGTGAAGGCATAGATGAGCTCAATGACTGAGCGATGTGAAACGCTATCTTGTTTCCTTTTATGCTTCCTGAAAGCGCGACCGTCTTACTTTCGGGTCCTCGTGCCAGTCGCAGTGCGAGTATGTATGACACTGAGTTCCATTTGACCTCTGCAGCTGTTCCAGAATGCAGATGCAAGAATTGTTTTCACCCTTCCTAGGTTCTCCCATTCCATGCCACTTCACTCCCTCCACTGGCTTACTTTAGCTGCAGGCATCAGATTAAAAAATGCTGATGCTTGCCTACAAAGCCTAGTACCCACGGCCAATGGCCGTTATCTCAAATCACTTATCACACCCCTCATTGAACCATGTTCCCTCTGATCCTCCAGCCCTGCTCAACTGATCACACCATCTCTCAGGGATTAAGAAAGACATGCATCTAGACTGTTTTCTGTTCTGTGACCTACGTAGGTGGTGGAATGAACTTCCTCTAGATGTCTGTACAACTGAGACATTGCAAATCTTTAAAAAAAAATCTAAAGACATATCTGGTTCTTAGGTGAACCCTAATGAACATGTAATGGCAGCTAATGGAAACCAGCATCTAGGAGTACACCACCACACTGGCCCTGGGCCTGCAGCTTGCCACCACTGAACCTGTCCAATATCAGCAACTTCAGGGGACTGCTGAAATCCCAAGATGATGATATTGATGACAGTGTTTTTACTGATCTTTCAGCAAGAGAAATGTACAAAAGGGGTCTGGAGCTTGGCTCTTATTTCCGCTCGGACAGAAGAAACCCCGAAGGCATATTTTCTCCTGTCAGCAGAGCAGACGGATGATTACAACTAGCTCTGGGAAGCACACAGCTGCTGTCTCCCCATCTTAGGCTCCTTACCGCAGCTCACTCCTGTGGTGTTCCCCTGATTGAACTGCTGTTCATGCCCAGCCACTTCACATCGAACATTTCCCCTCAACAACATCTCCACTGAATCCTTTACTGCCTTCTCCCTCACTTTGTAAACAAATAAACAATATCTGTCCCACAAGTATTTTTTACTCATATTAATCTTTTCAAATTTGTTTTTATGGTACAATGCTAGAACATTAGACTGAAATATATTTTTAATACACAAAGTGTTTAATGCAGTGAACTAGACTTTACTAAAAAAGAGAATATTTTAATAATCTGAATGTCAAGCTTAGAAAATCCCCTTAAGCAGCCATGAAGCCCTATCCAGTACACAGGGAACTTTCCATTAATGAAAAGGGACCACTATAGGAGTTCTACATGTTAGTGTGTGTGTGTGTGTGTGTGTGTGTGTGTGTGTGTGTGTGTGTGCGTGTGCGTGTGATTCAGGATGTTGGCCACTGTAACCCTGCCCTTTGTTAGATAGCTAAGTGAACACCCAGCTCTTTGTGTTTAAGTTAAATCGGGTGACTCCCAGTAGAACGTCTATTCTTATCATAAGTAAGTTTTAACTGGAAGTTGAACTTGGCAGTTTCCTGCAGGTCACTCCTGACTAGTGGTTAGAAATTCAGCCTGTAAAACTATGTAAAACTTCCTAGCCTCCTGTTGCATTTGGTTGACATTTAAAATGCACAGAAACCTGACAGAGGAGTGAAAGTAAAAAGGCAACAGCAGTCGCAACATCTGACAAATACAGTTGTGCTCAACAGTTTGCATACCTTGGGAGAATTTGCAAGCTGTCTACCATTTCTTTAAGAAAATTTAATTTTCAATTAAATTCTATTTGTATAGCATTTTTAACAACTGTCATTGTCTCAAAGCAGCTTTACACAATCAAAAGAATTATTTAAGTTTGTATGAAATGTGAACGTGTATAATTCAAAATGGTCAGATAGTCCCTTATGAGCAAGCCGAGGGCGACAGTGGCAAGGAAAAACTTCCCGAGATGGCAATAGGAAGAAACCTTGAGAGGAACCGGACTCAACAGGGAACCCATCCTCATTTGGGTAAAACAGGAAGAAGGAATTGATCTGCATTCATACTGTGTGTTAGGTGGCACAATCGTCCAACAAAACGTGACATTAAAGAAATTGAGGAAATAATTCTTGTTCAAAAGTTTGCATACTTTTAGTTCTTAATATCATGTATTGCCCCCTGTAGCATCAATGATGGTGTGTTATAATTGTGCATTAGGTCCTTGATTCTCAGGTGGTATAGCTGCCCATTGTTATTGACAAAATTCCTCAAGTTCCTGTTGGTTTTTTGGTAGCATGAACTGCACTGCAATGATATTGAGGTCAGGATAGTGTGATGGTCACTCCAGAGCCTTCACCTTTTTTGCTGTATCCATTGGGGAGTCAACTTGACCTTGTGCTTGGGATCATTTTTATGTTGGAACCTTCAAGAGCCTCCCAATGCGCAGCTTTTATACGGTAGAATGCAAATTGTCTGCAGATATTTTCTCGCAGACAGCAAATGTGTTTATAAGATGCCCAAACATTCAAGGATATGTAAACTTTTGATCAAGATTGTTTGAGTCATTTCAGTTATTATTAGGTTTTAAAAAGCTGTCAAAAAGGATGTGATAATTAATGACTTTAACTTTAATGACTCCCCTTAGATAAAAAAAATGATTCATATTTTCATTATTCATATCTTCATATATATATGGCAATGTTTAACAATTCCGCTCAAGGTATGCAAACGTTTAAGCAGAACTGTAAATCAGGTTTACAAAAGGTTCTCATTCTAAACCAATGTGATGGAGGGGAAATCTGTCACCATGGAAACTGTCTTGACAAAGGGAAACCTCTGGTGATCCTAAGCAGAGCAAACCTTTTTACCTTTTAATTTGTTTTTAAAAGTTCTTTATATGCCAAGTTTCAAACAAAAAAGGAGATTGTTATGATTTTGTTTTTCTCTATAATCTCTATCAGAAAATAAATTACTTGAAGAATAATTACTTGATTAATGAGATCAAATAAAAGATCAGTTTCCATATTAAATTTCTTGCTGTGATAGTAAAATAATGAGTGTTGAAATTGTGTGATTAAGTGGAGTTTATTTTTCACTGTTTGTTCCATTTGCTTGCACTTGATTATTTAACTTCAACAGCAAGTTGAAAATCTCATACAGTTAAACAACAGTTGTTAATTTTCATCTTGAAGTTATTAAGGCAAAAAGTAACATTTTTACCAAGACAGAGTACTGTGTAGACCCCACTTTACCTAAACTCCCTGCAGAAACCTTCACCAGATCAGCAACTTTTAAAATTCGTTTACAGTGTTCGCTGTACAGGTTCTGGTAACTGAGCAGTTACTATAAAAATTATTTGCATTATAATTTATGCATTAATATAAATTTTCAGCTGCACAACTGTCTGAGCTGCTGTTATAGAAAATTAAAAATGCACTTCTGTCAGAGCAAATGTTATTCAAAATTAACCAGAACGTTCTCAACAACTGAACAGCAGAATTTCACTAAAACTCAATTCAGTCCCATTTTATTTTTATATATACGTTTTAACATAGATAATGTCTAAAAGCAGCATTAAAGAAATAAAAATTCTGGGTATGAATTAAAAAAATACACAGATTTGGACAATTTAGCAGCATTGTGGGACAAACGCTTATACATTTATAACAATTTGTATCAGGTTATAAAACATATGTTTTTAACCTTTTTAAACTGATAAGTGAATGTAAAAAAGCTCTAGACTTTTTTATGTAGTAAACTATTTTGCTTGCTTTTGGAAAGAATATCAGGATTAGCTCATAAAATACCTCATTACAATCCAAAGCATTCATTTATGATTGTAGAAAATCTCCATTCAGGATGGTTCAAACTGGAAACCACAAATGTCTGGAAAAACGAAACGCTTGTTCTGATGCTTTAATTGATTTTCCTGACTCACTCATAACCACAGAATTTCCACTCACAATCATCAAATAAAAATAACAGTGTGTACTCATTCATAAGTAATAAACGTATTAACCACGTGAAACCAATAAAAATTGGTAAAAATAAATAAATACACAAATACACTAAAATAAAGCAAAGCAAAAGGAACAAATAGATCTTGTTTAGCATTATAGTGAACCAGCAACAGAATTATGGGTGCCCAAGACTCATTGCATGTAGGCAGCAAAGGCTAGCTTGTCTGGTCCATTTCCCATGGAAAAGCAACAGTGGCCAAATTTGCCCCTATAAGAGGATCCACCTAGCATCTTACAGGACTTAAATGATCGGCTGCTAACATCTTGCTTCCAGATACCATACTGTAGTGCCTAGTCAGAGAACTTACGGAGTCCATGCATTAATCTGTCAGAGCTGCTTTGGTGGCCCAATATTAAGCTATTTAATCTCATGCCTGACCGGTGTATATAATTACTATAATATACATCAATCAGACAATTTTAATTAGGGTTATTATGGTCTTTGCTATTTTTATGGACTGTGGCATTTAATCCATTTTTGTTTTTAATAAATAAGATGATTGTGCATTTTGATGATTTTGATTTGATGATTGTGACCAATTCAAATAAAGAAAAATAGCAGATGTCACAATTAATAGATATTAATGTTTATATTAATCATGTTTCTATCAATAAACAAGTAATGTAACAAGTACTGTAAGTAACAAGTAATGTTTTTATACAAATATTAATATAAAAATGTTTATATTCATGTTTATGTTAAAGCACTCATTCTACTATGCTATGGTTTTTATCGTAAGAGCTCCTTTATAGGGACTCTACATACAGTTAACGGATTTAAAAAGTTATTTATTTGAAGTTTTCTTTAGGTTACAGTATGTTTATTTAGCCTTGATGCAACGACTCTCCAATGTCAGAGCTGTGTTTCAGTCAGAGGTTTAACTGTAACTTACAAAAAAAAAATCTTTTGTAACATATACATTTTTTCTTATCCAGTTTGCTTTTCACACTAAAATGGCACTTTTGAACATTGAAAGTACATTTTCTTCATAAATCTGAAAGCGCTAGATGGGTATTGTGGTATAGATATATATATAGGAAAATGCAAGAAGGCTAAAAGCAAAGGGAGAAACCTTTTGAAAATGCCTTATTGAAATTATATTGTATTGTAATTGTAACCCCCAGTGAATAATATGTTTTATATTAGTAGTTACTGATTGTTTTGTTGTCAAGCAATTTTAAAACAAAAAGCTTTTTAACAACAACAGAACACAACGATGAGCTCAGCCTAAACCATCTCTTTCCTGTTCAGATGACCAAATCCTCAAATGACTTTATAAACAGATCCCACAAGATGAACACCAGTGTTTTGCCAATTTATTTGAAACCTGGAGATCATTCTGAAAAAAAAAAAAAGAATGAAAAAACTACGACACAGGTTTTGCAGAGCTTCCCTGACCAAACCTGTCCTGTGGCCTACTCGGCTTCTAAGCAGAAACCACAGGATGACACAAGTGATTTAGCAATTAAAGCAACGAGAACACTGAAGGAAGGAGAAGCCTGAAGGTACCCTGATGAGGCAAACACTCAAAAGAACAAAACAGAACCTTAAAAGTAAAAATGGAGGCAGAATGAATGCCAGGAATCTGTGAAACAGTAAGGCATTGTCCTTGAAGAGCAGCAAAGGAGCCTAGAGAAGCCGTAAGAGAGAGAAGACCCAGAGAGTATCTCCAACAGTGAACACTGCTTTTAAACAGCTGTTTTAATCCCGTTGGTAATGGCATGTTCATAAATATGAGCAGTTACACTGTTATAGACATGTCTCTTAAACTCATACTGACTTGTAAAGTGTGTCTGTGCACAGGATTAGCATTGGTGTATGAAACAATGTGTGCAATAGCAACTTTTTTATGTCCAGGTTACACATATAAACAAATCAAGGCTTCTACCCTGACTCCCAACATTTCAAACAAATGCATGAAGCATGAAGTTTTTGAGGAATACTGGCGTATTACTAATTACAGTACTATGAAAAAAAGTATTTGACCCCTAAACAGACATTCAAGTGTTTGCGATAAGTGGCAGTGAGTCTTTCACATCGCTGTGGAGGAATTCTGGCCCACTCTTCTTTGCAGAATTGTTTTAATTCAGCCACATTGGAGGGTTTTCAAGCATGGATGGCCTGCTTATAATCATCTCAATTGTATTTAAATCCAGTCTTTGACTAAGCCTCACTCTAAAACCTTATTTTTTTCCTTTTTTTGAGCCATTCAGAGGTAGACCTGTTGGTGTGTTTCATAACATTGTTCTGCTGCATAACTCAAGTGTGCTTAAGCTTGAAGTCATAAACTGATGGCAGGATATTCTCCTTTCAGAGAATTTATGGTTCCATCAATTATGGCCCTGAAGCTTCACATCAGCCCCAAACCATTATATTACTAGCACCATATTTGACTGCTGGAGTGCTGGTATGATTTATTTATTTATTAATGAAACACGTTCAACATTTATCTTATCAGTCCACAGATCATTTCTCTAAAAGTCTTGAGGATACTCAAGATAGTTTTTGTCAAATGTGACATGATCCTTTTTTTTCTTTTTTGGTTAGCAGTGGCTTTCGCCTCGAAACTCTCCCATATCTTCTCTTTCTTATTGCTGACTCATGAACACTGACTTTAACTGAGGCGATTGAGGCCTGCAGCTCTTTAGATGTCGTTCTGAATTCTTTTATGAGCTCCTTGTTGAGTTGTTGTTGTGCTCTTGGGAATTTGTGGATAATGACTCTCGCTGTGGATTGCTGGAGTCCCAAAGCCTTAGGAATGACTTTGTAACCCTTTCCAGACTGATATATGTCAATCAATTTGTTGCTCCTCAATTCTTGAATTTCCTTAGATCAAGCTGCTTTTTCATTTTAGTATGCTTTAAGGGGTTGGGGGGTCAATTACTTTTTCACATAGGGACAGATAGCTTTGGACCGATTTTTTTTCCTTTAATAAATGATATAATCATTTCAAAACTGCATTTTGTATTTAGGTGGGTTATAGTTGTTTAATATTAAAATTAGTTTGAAGATCTCAATCATTTAAGTGTGAAAAATATGCCAAAAAAACCCCCTGAAAATTCAAAAAGGGGGCAAATACATTTTTGTGGAACTGTACATTAATGTTACACAAATGTCTGTAGGTAACCACCTGGTGTTTGGGCTGCCCATATAACCCAGTCAGACTAATCCTGAATTGCAGAAGTGGTGTTGACTTGAGGGAACATGACCTACAGAATATGGTGATGGTGACAATATGGTGGCAAGAGCCCAGGGCCAATGGCATCTAGGCGGGCAGACATAGTATAGACATTTTATGTATAGTTTTTTATTTTTTTTATTTTTATAAACTGTACAGTTTCAGTTTAATTTTATGTATCAAACTGAGCATTTTAAAGTAAGAGTGCACAGCTATGAGTTATCACTGAAAAATACTTAGAAAAATTCTTCCATTTCTCCACCCAATAAAGAGAGCAAATGATCCCATAGCATTAATCTGTGGGGGATTACGGTTGTAACCCCCCCATAATCAAAATCACCAAATATGATAATTCAGTACAACCGCTCTTAAATATGATCTCATAATGATTAATTCAAAATCTAATTATTAAATTGATATGTTTCTCTCTTATTCACTTGATTTTACTAGAGAAGATGCACTGATTTGGTGTTCTCATTTTCTGTCAGCATAACTGAAGCATGTTTTTGCACATAAAAAAAACAAAACAATTCAAAGACATGTCAACTATAACCGATGAGGGAATGCTCAGTGCTTTTTACCTTTCAGAAAATAGGTATAAGTAAAAAAGAAGATGTATTATATTATTTGTATTTTATAATTATAATATTTATAATACTCACTTAAGCACATTAGTAGGCTGTATAACCAGGCGTTACTGTTATTATTTTTCCTATCTAGCAAAAGTTTTGGCCCCCTCTGTTCTGTAACTTATTATTTAAACTAATAATTGCATTAAACTTAGACTTAGCATGCATAATACTCTCCTAACTGTCAGAAACTGACACTGTTCTAAGTCAGAGTAGTAATATGAGCAGGAGAATAAACCGTGTGATGATTGATTTTTGGTCTAATTACAAGCTCATCATTTCAGATTTAAACTTTAATCACTTTTAACAACTTGCTCATAAACATTCGACTGATTTGACCTAAGAGATTAGTTTTAAAAGAAAGCACTCTTCTATAAACAGAAATGTTTAAATAAATTACATAAATGATTGACATTAGTATTAAAATATGTTTGCCAAAAACAGACTTCCAAGTGTGTGAGTGCAAGTGTGTGTGTGTGTGTGTGAGTCTAGCCCATGGCACACCTTTTACACAACGTCCTTGTTTATATTGGCTCTTCAACTACACTTTAATGAGGACATATAGTGCCCGAGGGCCAAAAAGATGTGCCTTGTCTCCTCAAATGCCTTCTTAAGTCCTGAAATGTGTTGGTATAAATATGTATGATTAAGCTGGCTTTTCCTCTTCTATGTTCCTGATGGTTCTTAGCTTGGTATATGATAATTGGAAAGCACATTTTGATGGCGCTGTCTCCAAAGCAACAAATAAAAACAGTGTTTGCACTACAATGAGCATCGTTATTGAGAAAGAACAGGACTAAAATGATATTGCAGAGTTATGACTAGCAAATGAGGCCTAGGTTTAAAAAAAAACAAAACAATCTGAACCCCAGCCCTAGTAACCATGGTTCAACGCTAAGCAATCTTGACTGATGTATTCAGAGGCCAATGCATTCTCAAGAGAGCCAAAGACGAGGTCGCTAAAAAGACACACAGTGCAAGGCTAATTTTTCCTGTGAGCTAAGAGACACTATTTTTAGTCCCGCTGCGGTTGAACTGCTTTGGGGCTGTCAGTGCCAACTGGTCCGGGGTTCGACCCTGATCCTGGTTTCGGCGGTCTAAAAAATCAACTGCAGCTTCCCCGGAGTGCAGCCAGCAACTAATGTGATGACAAATGATGGCGATAATTTGGAAAAGTTTGTAGAGGTCCGTCTCTATGTCCTGTAAAATGGACGGCTCGAGGGTTTATAGCCATCCCCTCACCCGGTCACCCAAAGGTTCCTCTTCCGTTCTCGCAGTATTTACAGTGTTGGCAAAACATATGGGATGGCAACCCATTTTTTCCCTGCTTGCTCGCCTGCTAAAAATGTGGCAATGGGACCTTGAGATGTTAAAGCTATTGTCAGGATAGTATGTGACTCATGGAACATATGAACCCCAAAAATGACAGAAAGGACCAGCTACGTGAAGTCATCCAAGATACAGGCCATTAATGAGGAATACATGTTTTTTTTTTTTTTTTGGGTGAAGTGAACCTGAAAAAAACCTGAGTGGGAATATCCAATAACTAAAAAATTATGGGTTTTATTTTCACATGAATAACTGAATAATTATGTTTACTTTACCTGATAATAACCACACAGATTAATATTTTTCTATTTATATTTTTCTATTTTTCATTTCTTTTCTTAACTGAAATGATTGAAGAAGAATATAGATCACACACTAAATTATACTTTTAACTACACTGGATAAAGCATAAAAAATTACATTCACTATCTTTTACTAATAGGCTAAAGACTATAGTCGGCTTTCACAGTACAAATCATTGTTTAATTTTAATATGGTTGTTCATTCACAGGGACATCTATGGCAGAACCTACACATAAACAGATTTTAAAAATCATTGATGTGGTAAAGTTTTATATAAGGAAATATTTAGTTAACATGTAAGGTATCTCCATTCTTTGTGTTTTGTAACAGTAACATGTAAAACTGTATCTGTAGGTTTCCCATCAGTACAGAAGTTAATTATTTGTGGTGTATATGTACACTCTGTGGATATGATGTTCTGATTTATGTCTAACTATGAACAGATCAAATGTTCTACATGACATCCACCAATTAATAACAAATTTACTCATTGGCTAGTATTCAGTTTCGGTATCTAAAGAATAAAATATTATTGATATTTGTTGTTATAAGAAAATAATTTACTTCAGCTGGTAACAGTCACCCCAATTTACTTCAAGTTTCATTACACCACCCTGTTTCATTCCTTACAAAATATATCATTAATGTCAAAAATTGCTTTGAAATTGATGAAGGATTATATAAGGATGGGAAACCATCTCACACCCAGAACATAACCTTTCAGAAGCACCTTTTATAGCATCAAGAGACACAAATTTGACTCCTCTGTCTGATCAGGAACAATTAGTTGTGAGACACTGAGAGAGGACGAGTGGTAAAGTTCACCTAATGGAAAAGAAGATCTCATGGCAACTTGCAGAAACAGCAAGCTATTTAACGACTACAACATCCAGGATTCGCCTGAACCCTTTTATAACTTTAATAACTGATCTGAAGTAACACCTGCAAGTAAGGCGTCAAGGCCCACCATTAATCACTAATCATTTTACCCGATTTCCATCAGGGTTCCTCAAGAACAGAACCAAGGTCTCGAGGAAACAAAATGGAAATTTGTTCATCATCGCTGCAAAGTGCTTTTCCGTGAAAATGCCTCAACACTCTTTGCAGTGAACGAGAGCTGGCGGAGGTGAACCGCGGCCCATTAAACTGGCCAAACTGAAATTATGGTTAACCTCCAGATGCTTCGGTCTTTCCTCCTGTAAAAACTGAGGTTTAAAAGATTAAATACAGACACAAACTTCGCAGACTGTAATAAACTCTTCAAAAAAGTATAAATGTTTACACTATTGTGGTGTACAAGTCTGAATTCTGATTGGTCCAAAGATATAACAAATTGAAAGTTTATATTAATACACTTGTTCAAATTGCTGTGGTACTCCTGCCTGAGACACTTCACTGTGAGATCAGTGGCACCTCATCTTTGCAGAACCGTAGCAAGAGACTATTGTAATTTTTGAGAAGAAGTCAGAGGTAATTTTGTAAACTGTAGCAATTTGTAGTCAGGTGATGATGTCATGGTTACAGGCAATTAAGAGAGAACATTTGCAAGGACAATTTTATGTAAGCTAAGATACTAATTGTTATATCAGTGAATTTGGCTTGCTAACTAAGAAACTAAACATCCTCCGCTTGCAAATTAGTGAAAATGCTTAATTTATAATATTTATACAAACATCAAGAAGCTAGGTAACCAACACTTGATACTTAGGTTCAATTCTTATTGAGCAGTTGCCTCTAATGAACATTTTAGCTGACTAACTAATACATTTCTTTAAATCAGCTATTTGGGCAGCATTTTGTTTTTTTACTTGTTTTTATTATTATTGTTATTATTAATATGATTATTATATAATATCGCCATAATTATCGCCATATGGAGTTCCTGAGTTGCATGAGTGCAGCAGTAAAAGATCAAATCCATTTGAACTTTCTACACAAATGCAGCTTCCAAGATTAATTCAAAGTGGGTTAGTTATTTGGAGGCATTAGTGTACATAAATGTTAGTTAACATTTTGATGGTGCACATGTCTTTTTTGTGTAAGCAGTTACCAAAATTGCACATCTTGAGTGGCAGCTTGTTTCACTTTTTTTTTTTGTTGCAAAAAATATAGGCAATATGAGATATGCAACACTCATCTAATAATTCCTCATGTTTTAAATTTAGACCTGGGTCTAAAAGAAGTTGGCTGAGACTTTTGCTGTGAGGCTGCTACCACCATGGGTTTGGTGCTCTGTGAGTGATAAACTCTCTTGTTTTTGTACTGAACACATTATTTAGATTTATACCCTTAATTTTAGATTTAAGTTTAACTTGGGTCTCATAACGCATTTTGCCACATGATTTAGGATATTTTTTTATGTGGCAGTTCTTGCCTTCAATTATTCCGTTAGTGTTTCTGTAGGTCTCTTGGCAACTCCCCTGATAAGCACATTCTTGTACCAATTTTGCAGGGACATCCTATTCTTGGTCATTTCAAAAGGATGCCCTATTTCCTCGATTTGTTTATGATGGTTTTCAAAGTGTTTTTGGAAAGTACTTTGTACCCAACTCCTAATCTATACTTTTCATTGATGATACCCTGTATTTGCTTTGTAGGCTCGTTGTGGACCATGGCTTAGTTTAGTGAAAAACTAGTGGCTTAGTTTAGTGAAAAGAGCAGGATAGAAAATACAGTAATAGCTGATAATTTTTCACAGTTAACCATAATCACTTAATTGATAATCATCTACTTTTGAAACTGAATGTGATTAGTATAGAGCTGCAGAGGACCTTTGCAAATTTTTGCCAGGTTATTTGATTATTTTTAATTATTATTTTTTTTTTAATAAAAAGTTTTTCTTAGTTTTGTTTGGTTACTAAAAAATATCAGATCTTTTTTTTTTTTTTACATCATTAAAACCTGCCACTTTTGTGTAGACGTTTAATATCCATAGTATGGTAAAAACACCATTTAGCACAATTTAGCTATTGACAGAACACCAAACCAAAAGGAACTTGCAGAATTTCCCCATGATGGTTTACAGTAGGTGGATAACATTCTCTGTCTTAGTGCTTAGTTGTAATTTAGAATTTAGTTACTTTTTCAATGATGCCAAATCAATTCCTTAATAAGATTCAGATTGGCTCCTTAGGTCTTCTCATAAGCAGGTTTTACAGCATCATCTTTTTGTTTCCAAACAATAAAGGATTGCATAGAAGGAATGAATAAATAAATAAGACACATGGGGATATGGTCCCAAACCGCACACATATGTATCGCCGATGTCAGCCTCAGAGGGCATGTCTGGCTCCTATTTCTAATGTCTGACAAGCATCCGCATCATGCCGCCGAGACGTCGACATTTAATCAAAAATGTCCACCAGACGATGTGTGGACAAAATCACACATGCGTCTGGTCAATGTCAACCCAATATATAAAGTTACATTGGCAAAATGTAGCACAGAGAGTGTATGTTAATTGGCAATATTTCACAAAGACATCTGCATTTAATCCCAGATCCCACCAAATGATGTTCAATGACATCACTGTTCAATGATGAATCAAATCTAATATTATCCAAGTAAAAAAATGCTGCCATTCTAAAATAGCTTTTAATTCTTTTTCTCTTCCATTTTCCATTCTACATTATTCTCATGCACCAGCCTTTTCATTGGTTGGTCCTGCTTCCTTTTGCAATGCTTACAGTATATGTCCATAAGAAACTTTAATGTCAGAAAGAATACCATCAAAAAGGTCTCCAGTTCTACACATTTCCAAATGGAAGTTAAATTAAGAAGAAGAGGTCAGCTTTTTTATGTTGTTTCATGGTATAGTGCCTCAGTGGCGATGCTGAGGCTGCAGGTCATTCATTTTTTTCTGGGGACACACAAGTGCAATGATGCGTGTAACCGGACTTGCATAGCTTGAAGCGTCTGTGTTCGTGTACTTACGCATACTTGTGAACCATGGGTCAGACCATGTTAAGCGCTTTGGATGTCTAGATCTTATCTAAATCTTTATTAAATAATTTATCTTGTGAGGTGCTCACTGCTTTTTTTCCCCACTTGACTGCCAGGAGAAGAATCATTTTCAAGTTATTGTTTACTGTTCCTCTGTTTACTCGTAATGTTTCAGTGTTCCTTCTTCAGTGCTGGTGTTCTTTCTGATGACTTGAAGCATGGCTCATCATTATACAGTACACACATAAAGTTGGGAAGTGGGTAGTGGTGGTTCATGAGGTTGAGTCTCTGGGTTGCTGTTTGGCAGTTTGGGGTTTGACCCGTGCCACGGAAGGGTTGGCAGTGAACAAGGAAGCGGCACAGACTGATGTTAAGAATAATCCACTAGCATAGCGTAGAGTGAAAAGTGGAAAGGAAATAAAAAAATAACTTGGATAATATTAGCATTGATTAATCTAAACATCATCTGGTGGGTATCACCCCATCACAAGAATAATAAGGTTTCCATAATTTATAGCATGTACAAATCATGTTGGCAGAAATTTGTTTGTAGAGATATTGGGGTTTGAAACTTTTCCCATTAAACCCAGGATTGTGGTTAACCCCTGCCTGCTGTAAAACCTGGGTTAAAGCAGCAAATCAAATACTCCACACACACACAAACGCACGCACGCACGCACGCACACACGCACACACGCACACACACACACACACACACACACACACACACACAATGTGCAAGTCCATACACACAGTAAGTCTTAAATAACTACAAATATTGCATTGTCAAAAAGCATTCAGAAGTTTAAACCTTTTACTCCTAATCGTTCCTGATGGTAATCATATACCTTGTATTAAAGCCTTGAATTGTTTTGGTAGTATCAGCAAAATCTCTAATAGAAACCTTAAAAAGAAAAGAAAGTCCTGAAATCCATTAAGAAGATTCATATTTTCAAATAAATTATAAATGCACTTAGAAATGATAAAATACATTTTCATGTGGATACTTTAACTTCCCTTATGTAAACATGTCACTGTATGAACATCTGTATTCATAAATGATCATTTTAAAGTGTTTAAAGTGGAAATAAAAAAAAAAAGCAGTTTAAAAAAACCCGTCGAGTCTGTATCTGTTTCTTATTGTGCTTACAGACAGAGTTTTGCGTGTACAGAACCACAGTGTGCGCACGAACCCATGCAGAACATCAAAACCGTTACGGAGGGAAAAAAACACACAGCCGATTCGGATTTGTAAATGTTTTATAAACGTCGAGGACTTCAGGCCAACATGGACGCTCAGGTACGATGTGTTTGCAGTGCGGTTTTTTCAAATGTATACAAACTGTGAGAGCTTCTACGGTCTGCTGCAGCCTGTTTATTGCCACTTAAATCAAACTAAATGAAAACCTGCGACTCCCCGAACTCCAAAGCATCGCCATCACTGATGTCACTGCAAATGTTACACCAGGTCTCAGCGAGCATCGATCCCTCACAAACACCCCAGTTCGGAAATACGTAAGACAAAGACACACTGAAGCTATATTGGCAATATAAATTGATATATATCAGTTATTATAGTGTATATATAAACTGATATAAACTGAACCTTAAATAAGGTTGCATGATTATTTTTTAAATAATTATTGATAATTACTGTATTTATATGAGCCTGGCACCTATAACACCTACCTACAAAAAAACATTCTCCTCATTAGACCTCTTTTACTGAATTGGATCAATTTTTATAATTCATAATAATATCCTTCTCAAAACACTTCTGTAATACTTGTGTCTGTTTAATTAATGCAAAATAATAATAATAATAATAATAATAATAATAATAATAATAATAATAATAATGACCCTAGCCTCCCAGTTTAGTAACATCAGTGAGAGGAAATCATTCTTTGGATAAACAGGTATATTTTCTGGTTAGTTACCTACTTAGTGATTTTTTTTTTTCAGAGAATTGACTTTAATGGCAAGAGGGCAAGTGATACACAAGACCTAAATTAAAAAATAAAAATAAATTTCATGACAAGACTGTGTCTGTTCCTGATACTGTGTATGATGAATTTACATATATTTTACGTCTCAAATGCATGTTTTCTGATTTAAAAAGCCAATTTATAATTTTGAATAGACTGAGAAATCTTTGAAAAATGTAATCAACTTGTAAAATGAGGCTATGTGCTTTTTTAAACTGGCTGTATTTTAAGTTTACATTTAATACTTTTTGTAGATGAAGTGTTGCAGGTCAACATTTTTCAAAACACATTTTCAACATTTTATTTTAAATCTGCATTTAACAACATCATAAAATTCTTGGATAAGCAAATAAAGTCAATGTGTTAAAACGTTTGAAATTAACTTTTATTAATTTTATGGCCTAAAACCTGTGTCAAGCTTGTGTGCAGACCGGATTGTCTTCCTTGGCAACCAATTGCCAGGAGCAGCAATTTATTTGATTTGCAAGAACTAAAAAAAAAGATAATTGCTATTAAATAATATGGGTTGGGCTACTCAATAATGCAAGTAAAGAATTATTAATATGAATGAATACAACAAACTCAAAAACTGATAGTTCTGTTTACTTAAAATTACAAACATCATTAAATAAAAAATTTGATGTAACTGATTACCAAATTTTTTTGAGTTTTGCCAACTTATTTGGGTTTACAGTGTATATTTTGATCTGCTTATGCTCTTAATTCTATATGATTCAGTTCAAACTGAACTGTGTGCCCTGCAACTAGGCTGTGTTTCTCAAATTTAGCTCAGTTTTATATATTTTCCACATAGTGTTTCACATGTTCCTCCTGGAGCAAGGTGTTACATACAACATAAATTAACAACATAAATTAACAAAACTAGCTAAGACACCTAATTAGCTAACTAGCTTAGACAAAAAAATTAACACCATAATTTGAGAAAACTAGCTAAGAGCTATATTAAAAGACAAAAAAAACAAAACAACATAAAGTGTACTCGTGCAAATGTGCAAACAGTAACAAACACAACACAAGGCAATACACTGTGAAAATGTAGAGCTGACCAGTACACAGAGCTACATGCAAATAAATTGTTCACCTCGGATTCAAACCGGCGATCTCCGGATGATAGGGCAAATACTTTACCACTGCGCCACTCAGAGGCTACAGTAAACATTTTGTGAAAGAAAGAACAAAGAAAAAGTTCTTGTGCAAATTGCATCAGTAATTACTGTGCAAAAACCATGGTTTGAGAGAGTGAGGTATAAATTAATGTACAAAGTCAAATGCATCTGTATATGCATGTGTGTGTTTCTATAGAAATAGAAATATAGATGCTTTTGCTTTGGACATTTTTATTTTTTTCCCAATCTGAAACCTGGTCTGTATATGTCTGTATAGGTATATATAATATATGTATGTAATATATGTATGTATGTTTTGTGGTCTTTAGGGAAGAAAAAAATATAAATGTCCAAAGCAAAAGCATCTATATTTCTATTTCTATAGAAACACATTCCTCTACAGAGGTGGCAAGTAACAAAATACAAATACAAACAAAGCTGCATTGATGTTCCAATCTATAGCATAACCTAAGCTACTCTATATAGGGAGGACCAGGACAAAACAATTCCACCAATCCTTATGTACAGAAATGACTGTGGGCCATTATAAAAGTGCAGATTAGTTAGGCCAACAAAGTCATTGATGGTTTATATTTTATCTCTTGTAATGCCTACAAAGGTTTTATGCACTTGTAAAGCATCTGAACACAGCCAATGAACTGTATATTTATTGACTGATAATTTATATTTTCATTCTGGTTAAAAATTTTGGACTGGTTGTACATTTTAGATTCCTGACTTACACATTTATGTTATTAACATCATCAGTTTCAGGTCTCATTAAAATACATGGGTACTCCACTTTTCTCCCACAGACCAAAGACATGCAGAGCAGTGTGTGTGCTTGTGTGCCATGCGATGCATTGGCACCCTCTCCAAGGGTATACACCGCCCCATGCCACTGGGATAGTAAATGCCACCTGTAAAGTTTAAGTGGTACAGAGAATGAAAGAGTTAGATATCCAGACAAATCAAGTTTCTTTGCAGAGCTTTTGTAATGAATGTACATTTTAGAACCCATACTTTTAAAAAGGTACTTCTTGCACTAGACTACATTTTTAGGTAAGTACTTTTACTTGAGTATTGATTTTGTGTATTTCTCTATAAAGAAATAAAAAGTACAGAATAAGATAGAAACAGTAAACATAAATATAGGAACTTTTAGTAAAATAAAAAAGTATTGAATATATGAACTAAAAAACAATAGAAGAACTTTCAAGTAAATCTAAAATATACATTTAATTAAAATGATATACAAAGCATGTATGTAAAAAATATATAAAAGCACCTGCTACTTCAACCAGCTTATGCAGAACAAAGAGCACTGGCTTTTGCCAAAGTGTAAGGAAAAATAGATGTTAGAAAAATGACTGTATTCTCACTCTAGTAATAATTCTTTGAATAAGTGAACAAACCCATCACAGGAATTAACGTTCCACTTCAAAGGCAATGTGTGGTGCTGTGGATTTCAGACTTGTCATTAAGGATGACATCATTCCATCTGTGTGACTTCATGTCCACCATTACCGCACACACACACACACACACACACACACACACACACACACACAYACACACACACACACACACACACACGTTAAAAATAAAACTCAGTTCATTAGAACCCAGTTGATCAGATCAGCGCCATTTCTAGACAAGTTCAGTTTTTAAGGTTTATGAGGCAGATGAGCAAATGTTGCTAACATGTAAGATAATTGCCCTCAGTTTAGCATTGTGAAAGATCCATACAGTGTACATGGCATACCACAAAATTGTGTTTCAGGTCCACTATAATTCTCATTTTACATCCATATGCTCTGCTGTGTAATTTGTAATTTTCAAATTTGATGGCGGCTTTTACAGTACTTCTGCAATGATAATACCCAATTACACTAGCTATTAAGCTAAATCAGGATATGTGATGGGTAAGACCATCTACCAAACACCATAAATACAAATGTAAACAACATAAAGAGCTTTTACCTGTGAAACAAATGTGTGTAATGCACGTCCAGGTTCCTAGTTCATTTCCTATCCTGGGTGTGTGTGCTTGGAGTTTGCATGTTCTCCTAATGCTTGGTGGGTTTACTCCGGGTATTCCTGTTTCCTCCCACAGTCCAACGACATGAAGATTAGGCTGATTGGTGTTCCCAAATTGCCCATAGTGTGTGAATGTACAGTAAGTGTGTGTACCTTGCCTTGTGCCCTAAGTCTCCTGGGATGGGTTCCAGGCCCCCGGTGACCCGGAGTACAGGATAATGCAGTATAGATGATGAGTGAATGAGTGAGTGTGTAATTCATTGAAATACTGTTAAACAGTAAAAATAAATCTCAAATGAAAAATGGAGAAAATCCTCTTTCCAAAACATCACTACACTGTAGTTTTCAACTCCAGTCCTGGAAGACCAATGTCCAGTTCTATTATTCTGAACTGTCCAGTGATTATTCTGCTTAAACACACAGCTGATTCAACTAATTTGTTAAATACCAGGTTCAGTGATTATGTTTAGGTCAATTACAAACTGTGCTAGACACTGGACCTACTGTAGATCTAGATCTAGCTGGCCAAGTGGAGAGCACCCCCAACCAGTCTTTTTCCACGGTTTGCATTTCAACAGTAGAAAGACCTCCATGAGCTCCAAGGCATGAAAAGTGGTGATGAGGTTTTTTTGTTCCTGCTTAATAGGTAGCAATAAAGTTCATAACCAATAGATCCGTATCATTTTTTGCTAGCTTAGATAATCCAAATTTGTTATCTTCAAAGTACTGACCACTTGTTGTAACAACATAGCATCATTAGCTAACATTAGCTGCCACGTTCCTGTTGGGTTAAATGTTAGATCTTGTTTATTGTCTGTACATAAGGTCTTATTACCACGAAACCCCCAAACACAGTGGAATTACTTGGGTTGATGTACAATTTGAAATGCTATGCTAGGTAGCAGTCCGCCAGACCTTGGTCGTCACCTGATGCAGGGGACCATATGAGGGTACGTCGCCAGACGTATGGGACACAGCGGAAGTGTGGCAAGTGACACGCTAGGCTAAAAGCTTAGCTCTCCCATCCATCCATCCTGTTGTCCAATGTCTGCTCTCTATTTTCTGTGGGACCTTATTCACTCATACCACTTTATCCTGCATACAGGGTTACATCCCATGAGACTTGGGACATAAGGCAGGTTACACTTCGGATGCAGTGCCAATTAATTGCAGAGCACACACATACTGTATACTCATTCCAAGCAATTTGGGAACACCACTTAGCCTAATCTGCATGTTTTTGGACAGTGGGAGGAAACCCACCAAGCACAGGGAGAACCTGCAAACTGCATGTGCACAGATCCCAAAGTGGGAATCGAACCCGGACCCTGGAGATGCAATGCGACAGTGCTAACCACTAAGCCACTGTGCCACCTTCCTGTAGCACCTTATAATTTGTATTCAATGGATGCTCTTTTTTTAAATCAGTTATATTTCTGTTTGTTATTAATGACAGTGATCCAGGAATGACCAATCCCAGGTAAACAAAAATGTTTTACCTGCTTTGGGAAATTACCATATAAGAACTTGGGGTTTTCCATCCTTTCTATCCATACCCAGTTCTTTCATTCACTTTATTTTTTCTCACTCACTCACTCACTCACTTTATTATAATATAGATTATCTATACCTCTTTATCCTGTATACAGAGTCACGGGGGAATGGAGCCGATCCCAGGAGACTTGTAGTACGAGTCAGGGTAGACACTCTATAGAGTGCCAATCCATTGCAGGGCGCACACAAATACACACACATTCACAAACTCAATCTTAAGGTCTTAAAGTCACTTAAAGACAGCTTAATCTGCATGTCTTTGGACTGTGGGAGGAAACCCGCCAAACATGGGGAGAACATATAAACTTCATGCACAAGGACCCAGGGTGCAAAAAAGCAAGGTGACAGTGCTACCCACTAAGTCACTGATCTGCCCTGAGTTTTATTGTGCTTTATAAAAACATACAGTACAGACCAAAAGTTTGGACACCTTCTCATTCAAAGAGTTTTCTTTATTGTGTTCTTTATTGTGTTCTTTAGCCCAAACGCGTCTCTTCTGCTTGTTGCCTGTCCTTAGCAGTGGTTAACTAGCAGATATTCTACCATGAAGGCCTGATTCACACAGTCTCCTCTTAACAGTTGTTCTAGAGATGTGTCTGCTGCTAGAACTCTGTGTGGCATTGACCTGCTCTCTGATCTGAGCTGCTGTTAACCTGCGATTTCTGAGGCTGGTGACTCGGATGAACTTCTCCTCCGCAGCAGAGGTGACTCTTGGTCTTCCTTTCCTGGGGCGATCCGCATGTGAGCCAGTTTCTTTGTAGCGCTTGATGGTTTTTGTGACTGCACTTGGGGACACTTTCAAAGTTTTCCCAATTTTTCGGACTGACTGACCTTCATTTCTTAAAGTAATGATGGCGATTCCTTTTTCTTTACTTAGCTGCTTTTTTCTTGCCATAATACAAATTCAACCCCTTTGAATGAGATGCTGTGTCCAAACTTTTGGTCTGTACTGTATACTAATAAACTTTGCAGATGGCTTCTAATCAACTACATTTGAAATAAACAGTACACTGTGAACAACTTATTTTCAGACAAAATGTTCCTTAAATACTGTATCTATTTGTGTGATTTGCTGATTGACGTCATGTGCCACTCCATCCCTGTGAGTGAATCCGAGACCTTTTTTGCAAAAGCCGCAAACACGTTATTGCACTTCTTTTCACAAGATGACTCAACTCCTCAAATATGTTCCATTTGTGTTAAGTTTTGCAGGGACATGTGCCACCCAGACACAGACAGCAGAGCCTAGCAGAGCGACATCACTGCTACTGCCACTAGAGCAAAAGTAGCCTTTGTTCCACTGCTAGGTATGCAAATGTCATCAATCAACGTGTATAAAATATCCAGGGCGTGTTGATAGGATATATCTACGCTGCTGGACTTTTGAAAGACATACAGGGGGACTATTTTGTCTAACCCCGTGAGAGCGGTAAAACATGACGTTAAGTGTGAGTTTCAGTTTTTAGTCCTGTGAGAGTCTCATGAAGAACATGTGTCATTACCGTTAGTATAAAGTTCTGCAACCAGACCACTACGAAATTATATCCAGACTGCGCTCCATACCATCCAGAGCGAAGTCCATATTCATCCTGGATTAGAGGATGACCTAAGAGTATGTTTTATTACTGTTTCATGACATGGCTCTCAGACTGAAGTGATGTCTCATTAAAACACACACTGAACACTAATGTTAACAACATCAGTAGCACATTCAACACTGAACAGAGTGAAGTTTTTCATCAGGACGTAAAGTCACAGTCTTAGTGTGACTTGATACAATTTGAGACAAATAAATCATTTCCATTTACTCACTCATGCGCAGTACCGTTTATCCTGTACAGGTTAACATGAAGTCTGAAGTCACAGGGAACTTGGGGGATGAGGTGGGGTACACCCTTGATGGAGTGCCAATCCATCGCAGGGCTCGCAACACACAATACAGGGAATTTGGACATGCCAATTAGCCTAATCTGCATATCTTTGAACTGGGAGGAAACCAGTGTACATGGAGGAAACCCACCAAGCACATGAACCCTTGACCCTGAGGGTCCTAATCACTACACCACAGTCCCACCCATTTCCGTTTATTAAAGAATATTTTTATAAATCATTTTCTGAAAACTGCAACAAATTAGTTCCTGATCTCATTAAGCTATAAACAGTAGATCCTTACCAGCTTCTCTTTTTTTTCCCCTTATTTGAAGAAGCCCTTATTTGTCACACATACATTATACTACAGAAAAATACTTTAATTCACATATACCAGCTTGTTACAGGAAGAGGCTGGGGTCAACGTGCAGGGTCAGCTGGAGCAGATCAGGAGGCAGATGGTGCCAGCTTGGGCAGTGTTAGGGCTTCATTCCCCATACAGTGATCCCCAATAAGGTGGCCAGTAACCACTGAGACAAAAACACATCAGCAGTGTAACCAAGATTCTAATTTTGTTGCTACATGTCATGGCTTTTTTGACTTATTCATGGACTTTATTTAAAAAGTGACTGTTCTGCATTGATCTGCCCAGATCTTCTGCTCACATTATTAATAACCACTGTTCCCATCAACCAACCGCTGTTTCCTTTAATTCTTCATCTTGGTGAGATTTACAGTAACTGAAGTAAGTCATTCCGTTCATAACCATTTCATTCAGGTCTATTTCTTGTGAATGAGCTGTCACTATAGAAACCTATTAGAACAAGTGCATTCATTTAAATATGTGATTGCAGATTGCAATTGTACTGCTGTCAGAGCTGCTGTGATAGAACATTTATCAAGACCAATTACTGTAAATAGGCAGATAACTGGCAGTCATTTGGTCTGTACAGGAGGGAGACGTGTTCTTCACTGAAGGAGAGATGGAGAGATGGTGTGAATAGCGGATAGAGGAAATATCACAGTGGTCTTGTTGTCCCATGTGTTTCATGTTATATACAAACACAGAGAGAGAGAGAGAGAGAGAGAGAGAGAGAGAGATCGGCATGCTGAACAGCTCCACATGGGAAAGCTTTCAGAGCAGTGGCATGTAAAAGGCATTAAAATCGCAGGCCTAATAAACCAGTTATTTATAGGACTGTAACAGGCTTGTAGTTTGTCTTGAACTAACCCCAAAAAGAAGAACAGAGACATTGGATCTGTGGTGAAGCACTTAGCACAGCAAGGACCTCTCCGGAACACACAACACCTCTCCGTCCGTCTCTGTGCACCATTCAGCTCCCCCAACATGTCAGCCTACAGTGCACTCCACCACATAAAAGACAGGAGGCGTATTAAAAAATAAACATAAAAAAATAGCGTTCGCGGTCAAAGTCTTAAAAAAGACAAGACAAAATTCTCTCAAATATTCTTTCTGATGTCACTGGAAAAAATGGACATTATTCTTAAATTCATGAAAGGTAGAGGGGTCAAAATCTGTTATGAAAAAATCATAAACACGGCAGGCTAATGTTGCATTCACTAATTACTCACTATTAAATATTCAAATAATAAAAATAAAATGTTGAGTGGCCTCATACCTCCAAGGTTGAAGGTTCGATTCTCGCCACGGTTCTGTTTGAGATCAAATGGTGGGTTTCCTCTAGATATATGTGTGCCCTGTGATGGATCAATATACCCTGTCTAGTTCCCAAAGTCTCCTGAGACAGGCTCCAGGTGTCCCGCGAAAGGTGTTCTCCAATGAAAAGAAATATTTAATAATCTTCTTTGAACAGTTAATACTGAGATGTGTCTGCTACTTCTGCTCTGTAAAGCCTTTTTTTATTGGTGATTTTTGAGGCTGATACAGTAACTTTAAAACTTTGCAACAAAGGTAAATTTTGGTCTTTCTTTCCTGGGACGGTTTTCATGAGAGCCAGTCTCATTATGGTGCTTGATGGGTTTTGCAAATGCACTTGACAATACTGTTCTTGCAAGTATTGCGTCTTCGTGTCTTAAAATAACAACTGACTGTTATTGTTGTTGTCAATTAATTACCTAATGCCATATGCATTATTTCATAGTTTTAATTAACTATTATTTCATATTTCAAAATAGTTCTCCAGTATTGTTCTAGAATGAGAAAATAAATCCAAACTTATGTCCAAACGTTTTATATAGTTTGATAGGCTTATGCAATGTAAGCTGTTTGCAGATTAATTTCTCTCGAAGATCATGTATAGATGATGGAAGAGTCAGACCACTGGTTAAAGCCAAAGATTCTCAACGTCTGGACTCTTTCACGCTTTCAGAATTTTGAGCCTGATGAATTCTTCAATTCGTTCATCAAATTGTAGAATATGAATAAAAAATCTGGTCATTCGGTATATTCAGGTAGTAGATCTGACCAACAAAAGCAACCCCAAAATCATAACACTGCCCCACATGCTTGTACTATAGGCATCAGGCATGATGCACCCATCACTCCTTAGCAAACTGAAGCATTTATTTCAATTACCCTCACAGACAAGTAGTTATCGTAGGGGTCTATAGCTGTTTATTCCCAATCCCTTGAGTTCTCTTTGCATCATGTGTGTGAAAATGCTCTTGCATTCACTGTTAAACATAGATGTGAGTTCTACTGTTGTTTTTTAATGATCTGATTTCACTAAGCATTTAAGTGAACTCCCATCACGCTCATTCAGGATGTTTTTCCGACCACATTTCTTCCTCACAGATGATGGTTCATCATCATTCTTCCAGGTTTTAATAATGTGTTTTACAGTTCTTAACCCAATTTCAGTAGTTTCAGCACTCTCCTTGCTAGATTTCTTTTCTTGATGCAGGGCAATAATTTGTCTTTTCTAAAACCACGACCACCGGATATGTCTTTTGACAAGGTTGTTTAAGAAATGAGACAAATGAGGCCGTTTGGTCTACACACTACACCGTTTAAAAAAAAAAAAAAAATTGACCACTGAACCATGTTAATTACTTCTGTAATTATAGAATGTCTTTAATATTTGCTTAATTAAATTCAGGTGGTAACTTATTATATACAGTATATCCTGCCAGCCTCCTTGTGTGTTTGGGGATTACCATCAGAACACACTTAGATTATATTAGATTCCTTTAATCTGGCTGCTCGTTTACAACCAGTTTGCCTTGGGAAGCCCTATCAAAAAGGAATTACTACTGTATAAGTACCAACAAATAATAAAAAAAACATTATTGTATCTGAAATACACTGAAAGAAAAAAAGGAGAAAAGGGAGTGTATGTGAAAGTAAAAAAAGTCAAATAGACACTGGCTGACAATAAGACAAAATAGCCTTCTATTATGTTCTGTTACAAAAATTATTTGCAATCTCTGGCTTTTAGTTATTCTAGCTACAGTGGTGTGTGTATACATTTTTACACCGCTTGAAACATTCTGCATTTTGTAATGTTCAAACCTGGAATGTGGAACGGATTTTACTGTCATTTTGCATTATAAATCTCCATAATTGTAACCTAAATTAGACATTTTTGGCCACACTGCTTTGTTACCCTGTGATCGTCATCTGCAGTGGCAGCAGCATCATTTTTAACATTACACTAGACATCTTGGTTGCTTCTTTAACGAACCCTCCCTTAACCTGCTCACTTACTGCATATTTGGTGGACAGATTGTATAAGTGACTGGAATTGCGTAGCACCAAAGCACATACATTAATTTCGATTTCAGTTTATCAGGAGCTGACACTTTGATTAGCTTTGAACTTTGTCAGACTTTGTTGAAAAATCTTACATCTGAGACGACATTTTTCTATTAATCAATTATTTTCGATTAGATTTAAGAATTTAGACTTCATTTAGATTAGATCATATTTCATCTACATGACAGATCAATTCAGAAATTAGATAACACACTTTCCACTTTTCCAAATTCATGTCTAAACACTACGCAGCACCATCATTCAGCTGGAGAAGTGACCATTCTTACATATGTACAAGCAGAAGTGTGTTCCTCTCATATAACATAATACACTACATGACCTGAACGATTATTCTCTTTAAAAATAAATCTGTCAAAAGTATTGCGGAGAATCTTATTCTATCTGAAGGTAATGGGTTTTTCCGAGGGTGCATGCCATTTCAGCGCACTCCGTAATCATTTTATGAAGAGGTATCGTCATACGTTATGGAAAAAACCTATGCTCTTCACATCTACCACACATCTGCTTTTATAAACGATGCGTATGACCTCTCGATCACCGTGATACAGAAACTAGTCGCTTTGTGTATGTGTGCTGAAGCGGTCGTGCTCATTTTAGATGCAAAACGCTGGAGAATGGCTGAAGAGGCTGGCTGACAGCTCAGCACAGGCAGTGTATTCAGTATGAGCCAAAGCTCCTGCTGCCTGGTGATCATTACGTTTTTTGCCCCACATTTATGCCCATGCTGATCAACACCACATTTCAACCTGTCAGGTTTCATTGTGTGCAGGGGAACGTGCTCTATATTAACCCCAAACATCTCCTCGGGACTGTGAATTAACAAGAGCTTTTCGCAAAAACCTATTAACAGATAATTCAGCCCTCTCATGTGCCAAGTGCTGTTCGCTGGGTTTTATTTATTTAATTATTTATTTATTTTAGATATATTTGGTCTCCGTAATTTGTGCCATCTTCATCTTGGTGTGTGAAATCATCAGCTGGAGTTCATTTACCCCCATGTTCCTTTATTTCCATAGAGCCCTCAAGACTCCAGGCTTAAATGTACCAGCTATTTTTTTTCCCCCCTCCATACTGAAAGAGCAATGCATGTCAGAGTCTCTCCATCAGTACAGCTCTGTTTGAAAGAGAACCAGATGGAACCAAAATGAAACAAATTATGATAAAATGTTACATCATAAACGTACATTAAAGGTGGCCAAATCCGTGCAGTGTTTGGTGAGAAGCCAATGCTGATGATTCTTTTATTAAAGGTGGCATTGCCAAATTATGGTTTGTTGTAAGAATGTTTCTTAAAGTGGAGAAAAGAAGAAAAAAAAAAACAATCATTTATCTTAAGGAAGTACTTCATCCTGGTCAGAGCGGTGGTGAATCCGAAGTCTATCCCGAAGTCTATCCCGAAGTCTATCCCTGGTGTACAGTATGAAGTGTGAATACACACTGGATGGAATGTCGCTTCATCAAACATGCATTCACACCTTTTAAAGTTAAACCGATTTAAAGTCTTAGCTGCCGGTCTATCTATGATGAGGATTTTGAGAAGTTCAGAGAGGATTCGTGTCTTTCAAAACTTTCTTGCTGATCAAAGTTTCTGCCATTAACCCTTGAATTACTCCCTGATAACTGGAGTGGCAGCAGCAAACGTTTCATTCTTGTCCCCAGAAGTTCTTTTTTAGCCCCTCTTCAGTTTCAATTTTCCTTTCTTTCTTTTTTTTACTCTTCTTTTCGAGAGAACATGCAGCTGCACACTGTAGGAGCGCTGCTGTTGTCCTTTTATCTTAGGCTTTTGATCCAAGCAAAAGCATAAGAGGACTTTGCAACCACTGATGATTGACATTCGGAGATTGGGGCATTTGACACACTTTTATCACAATCTCTGGGTCTATTAGATCTGATCTTCGTCAACGTTATCATCATAATCATTATTTTAATGAGCGAAAATCTGTTTCAGATCTCACTTTCTTGCTTTTTGATTCTGTTTGTCTTATTCAGCTTGAAAGTCTTTTAATTGTTGAACAATAAAATCTATGAAATTGTATTTGGAAAGATTTCTTTAGGCAGCTTGTTTGTCACAATGCCACAGTTCTGTCATAACGGATAAATCAGCCTGCAGTTGTGTTCGTGGTAATTTAAGTATGTAATTTAGTATTAATAATACGCTGGCTGAGTTTGAGTAAAAACATAGCAAACTTACACTTTGATTGTGTTTTTCTTAGTGAGTCACCGCCAGCAAATTAGATCAAAGAAAAAAGTTTTGTTTTTGCACAAAACATTTTTAGTCACAAAGATTGTTGAAGATCATGAGAAACATTCTAAACAATCCAGAAACTTCAGTTTACAGCATCACCAGACTCTTATTTTAACGGTTTAAATTTCAATTTGGTACCTGACTGAATCATCTTGTCATAGTGCGGGTACTGTATGTGTCACATACTGTCATTTTCATTCGTGCATCTTCTGACTGCACTTACACCTGTGGTCTCATAAGTTATAACATACAGTAGTTCAGAAAATCCTATACAGAACAAGAGTAGCACTGTTGAGCACTGTGCTACTGTACATCCGAACTGACTGCATTGTATTTTATGTATAACATCTTGTATTTCTAACTGTTTTATTTTGATTAAAAATGTTAAAAAATATTTATTGATTCTATTCTATTTTATTTTATGATTATTTTCTTCTCTTTTATGTAAAACACTTTGAATTACCACTGTGTATGAAATGTGCTCTACAAATAAACTTGCCTTGCCTGGCACACATAAGTACTGTAGGTGCAGTGAACCCAGCGGCTTCCCACACATAGCGTGCACGTCTCATTTATCTTGTACACAAAGAAGATTTATCTTGTACAAAAAAGTTTGCGTGTCTTTCGAGTGGTGTGACGTTATATATCTCTGCTTAGTTTTCTCTCAAAAGTGTATAAAAGTGTATACTTTATACTCAAAAGTGTATAAAGTAGCTCATAAAAAAATTACTCAGTAAATGTTACTGAGTAACTTTTTTTTTTTTTTTATCAGCGGGGTGGGCTGAGGTATTCTAGTGTAGTTCAAAAAAGATGAGCAGATATAACTCTCAAACTAGTTGTTTTTAACTGGATGAACACCTTTGCATAATAAAGCTGTTGTCTTTCTTGTGCTTGAAAATCAAAGTGGTCACTTAAATATGGCGTTACATCCCAGTATAGGGTTGGGCCGTACAGCAAAAGAATGGTTCAGGGTTCTATTTTAAACTGTATGGAAATGGTGGTATATGGCAGAAAGAACTAGATCCAGTCATTAACTGATGAAATAATGAGGTTTGTATTGCTTTACAAAAATACACACACACACACACACACACATAGAGAAAAGGAGAATCAGATTCAGGGTGAACCCAGGCCAAAATATTAAACTAAATGGTATTTATATTTAGTAGCTAGATTACCTGCAAAAAAAAATAATAACACAAACAAAAACATGTACCTTCCCTGACTCCCTAAACCAAAAACAGTGAAAAAAATTCTACTACTAGTGAGTGCACAAACATACAGTTAAATTATCTACAAATATATACAAAGACCAACCAAAGCAATAATCAAAATCAATGGGAGGCAAAAAGTCACAACCAAATGTCAAAACGCCAAAATCACAATCTCTTTCCTCTTTCCCGCGTCTCTCTCCGGTTTATATATGGTGGCGCTGGTTGATGACGTCACTCTCAGGGCGGAAGCGACCGTGTGGAAGGTCAGGTAGATGCCGATGTGGGGACAGTCAGAAAACCTGGAGTGGAGTATGGAGCGGCGCGCGACCAGGACACGATACACACACGTGAGCGCAACGAAGGGTTTATACAAAGCATAATATTTTTTGAATTTTCATTCATTGGTTTTAATCAGTAACGCATATGAGTTAAAATATGAGCGAATTACAATACGTCAAACAAAACATTCTTAAGTAAAAGTAAAATTACAGATTTTAAAAACTACTTTAAAAAGTAGAAGTACACAAAAAAAATACTCAATTACAGTAACGCGAGTAAATGTAATTTGTTACTTTCCATCTCTGATTGTAAGTGCATCATGGCTCCCAAATGAACCAAACCGGTGCTAGTGATAGCATGAGGAACAAAAAAATTGTTCAGAAGTGAAACATAAGGTTGCGATACAAATTAACTTTACCACAGTGATTACAGAATCACACATCGCTACAGTATGTTACATATATGATCTGGTGCGGGAACAACATTCAAGTCGAAAGCATTTGTCCCAGGTTCAAAATTCCAACCAATCTCCCCACAAAGTCCAGTGTCATCAAATATTTCTGTTCCCAATACTCAGATTTTTATAAGCATATTCATGTTGGACAGTGTGAGTAGTAAGGTTGCTCAGATAAATTTTTAGGCAATTTTAACAGCAGGAATCTCGTGACTCTTTTGAAAAACATCGACTTGATCCAGAAGAGACCCATATGAGGCCACAGTGCTAACACTATGCCACCATGCCGGTCTGTGTTAATCTATATGCACTTCAATTCAAATTAAATTGATATAGTGGTGTTTAGTCCAAGATGAAGTCTGCTCTGTGAAGCAACACATTTAGATGAGCACTGAGAGCTGACTCTCATATAACATGGTACATTTTACATAAAAGTATACATCACTGCATATGTTCAGATTGATGGCCTGTAACTTTATGCCACTTGGTGATATTCTAAATGCAAGAATGTTAAACATTTTTAACCTATCAAAACTGATGTTGTTAGATGCAGTGAAGAGTTCCTCCTTGTGCTGGGCTGATTCTGAGAGACCACTGGGTTAGACGACCCCCCCCCCTCCTCCACCCCCCAAAAAAAGAAAGTTGAGCTGTGTTAGGGCTGGTGCTATTTGATCTTCTATTGTTAGACACAAAGCCCAGCTTGGGTCTGAAATAAAAAGACAAATATCAAGTTTCATTTAATGAAAAATGTCTGTGGATCCAGATTTTAGGGTCACCCTGTATGTAAGCTGTTTTTTTATTATTATTATTTGTTTAGCCTTTACTCACACTCACTCACTAAGTCTCACACACACACACACACACACACACACACAAACACACACACAGCTAGGGTAATTTCATTTTGCCAATCCAGATCCTAAGGCAGCAGGGTGCTGTAGTGGTTAGCACTGTCTTCTTGCACCTTCAGGGTCTGGGTTCGACTCCTAGCCAGGTTCGATTCCCATTTCTGTGTGCATAGTGTTTGCCTTGTGCCCTGCGACCATGTATAAAAGATAAAGCAGTACTGATGATGAAGACGATGATTTCGCTTCCACTTTTTTTTTCACATTCTGTCACTTTTGCAATATATCTAAATTTAAAAACACTCCTATGGAAACGTTTCCTAAACTGACTTCAGCAATAGTCAGGCAAAGAGGAACAATTACTGGTCAAATGAGTTGCATGAAAGGTGAAAGTGTCAAGCCTTATTGGAGAGCTGTTTGCCTAAAAGAAAAGAATTTCATCTAATATGCATAAGCATGGAAAGTGCTGTTTTAACATAGAACCATTCCAACTCTTTTTTTTAAACTCTGACTCTGATCAACTAGGTTCTGCGTAAGCTACCGAAAGTCATTAGTGTTGGTCTCCTTGTTCCTGCACGTATGGTCTGTTAACACCTGAGATGAACACCTGAACCAAAAGATATGATGTGTATCCACACTGCCCCCTAGTAGTCAGAATGTGTACCACATGACAACCACCTCCTCCCCCCCCCTTACCAATATACATACTGTACACACACACACTTGACTTAGTATTTTTTTGTGATGGAGATAGAAAATGTGAGATTTTCACTCTTCCAAATTATTCCTATAATAGTTTCAATAAATAAATAAATAACACAAAATTACTAATAAAGTTTTTTAAGGATTAAGCTTTTCCTCAGATTTTCATCTCAGTCTCTTACTTTTGAAAAGAAATTCTGGGGAAACTGTAAACAAGAGTATAAATTATTAAATTATACAAAGTCAATCAGTTTTTTAAAATATATATAAAACATCTTTTTTCTTTCTTTTTTTAAATGAAAAAGCACAAATGTTTTGGATTTGGTGTTTTATTAAGTGTTGGATGTGCTTGGAATTCCACAATGAGCATCCTTTCCAGGAGTAAAATATGAAATCATGTCTGCGGATTAAAAGTTTTCCCCATAATGTCAGACATTTAATGTTAAATATTGTATATAGTAGAATATAGTAGTAGGCAGTAAAATCAATAAAGAAATTGCAGTGATTTTATTCACTCATTTAGGAGTTCAGGAATCGATTCTCAGTTTCTTTTCTCCTGAATGTATTTTATTGAAACACTGGATACGTGCTATGTCTCAAGTCTCTTTGATCAGTCAAAGAGAAGGAAATTGGTCAGCGGGAGTGATTGATATGATGGTTGTGAGGAAGGAACAGAAGAGGGAGGGAAAGATGGAGGGAAGGAAGCAGGGAGGGAGGGAGAGCATTACGAAGGTTGCAATGACATCACCCTCATTAGACTATAAAACTGTGAGGAGAGTAGCACAGGGATTTAGAGTAGAGCTGGAGCTCTTTGAGGAACAGAGAAAGATATTTTCTTACATTGATTTTTTTTTTCAATCAGAGAATTGCTCCTTTATTAAAAGTCAGGATGAATGTCATGCAGCTGGTAGCTTGTGGACTAATCATGAGTCTTGTATTGGTCAGAATGGAGGCGAGACCAACAACACCAAGCCAGCAGAAGGTGAGACTTTGGGGTTAGGACCTCTTTTTTTAGAAAAAAGTTTCGGTTAGTGGACAAAGTGGAAAACAAACAAGAGACACAGTGGGTGTTTTAATATTCTGACAAATTGATTTCATCCAAACAGCAACAATTATTTAAGCCCAAGTTTTCCGTTCTTCACAGGATACACATTAAAAATCCTTGAGTGCAGATATTTCGGTATTCCAGTTTAAGTCATCATTTGTCTTAATTATGTTGTAATTAGTGTATGTAACATCCTTGAAATTACATAAATCTAAGCGAAAAACCCACAATGCTGAAAGATGCTCTGGATCGGTGCAGGCGATGCTCAAAACATTTAAGTCAGCACTTTTTTAATCCTTAGTGTAGAATTTATTCTAATATGCAGTCTGTACAGTGCAGCGATCAGCACAGCGTTGTAGTTATTCAATTCAAATCATTCTTTCTGCATAATTTGCAAGGGTTTACATTTATCACTCTACTAGAGGAGTCTGCAGGGCTTCTCAGTTTGGTTTTAATCATGAACATGAAATCATCTGCAGACTCATCATTACCTGCTTCAACACTATTCAGACCTGTATTCTGTTAAAAAAAAAAAAAGAAAGAAAAAAAACCTTGGCATGTGCATGTTTGTGTTTCAGGCTCTGGAAGCTCTGCTTGGGGAAGAGCTGGCAGATTTTCTGGCTTCAGGTGAACGTAGGATGCGACTGCTGAGGGAACTCCGCACAGACACTCGCGCCAAGGGCATGTGGGCACGCTTCGTAAATGACCAGAATGGCTCACGGAGACACAAGGCGGGAACAAAAAAAGGAGGAAGCACCACCAGGAGCGGCTGCTTTGGACACAAGATGGACAGAATAGGCACCATCAGTGGCATGGGCTGCCAACCAGCATATTACCCATCCACAAATAATCTCTCCTGGTATGTCAGAATTTTGTCACTGAATACAAAATACTGTTTAGTTTGGTCTAACTGGGATTAAAGTAAAAATGCATGAAGAAGTTCGTATTTCACTTTTAGGCATTTTTTTTCCTTAAATATCTAACAGCTAATGAAAATGAAAACTTTTAATGAACATTTCACATGTTTATTTTTAGAAATGTTTATTTTATAGGTTTATCTCATTCATTGGGTTTATATCATTCAAAGTGTACACATTTACAAAACTCTTCAAGTTTACATTTTTTATTTATATAGATATATAAATGATGTTGATGCCAAATAACCTGACATGTCTAGACAGCATCACACTTTTATTTAATTATTTAACATCCAAAGTAATAAGACCATAAGACCTATGTAAGCAAAACAGGCTGAAAAGTAAATAAATTCATGTCATTTTATCCACAAAAAAACTAAAAAACTACCCTTGTAATCTCTAATACATATAGAAGACCAGAAACCTTCCACTTACTTAAACACTAAACCTGTAAGAGTGTAAGGTGAACAATTATTACATCATCGTATGGCCTTGTTTTTTTATGCTTGCTGCATGTTTAAACACACATTTGTATAACGACTCACACAAGACACATCATGCGGGCAAAATGTGACTGACAGTATGCATTACGGAAAATCTACATGCCTTAACAATAATCATTCTTGTCTGTTTTCTCTCTCTCTCTCTCTCTCTCTCTCTCTCTCTCTCTCTTTTAGAGTATCACCAGGAGCATAAGACCTGGGACAATGTTGACTTTCTTCTTTTAAGGAAAGCCTTAAAAAATAAAATTAAAAGACCCGGATTGTCGGTACGGAAAACTGCCAAGATTGACTGCTATGGGAGAAAAAAAATCATCAAAAAACGTCAAATAAAAATTCCACACATCATCAATGGCATCACAAGATGACGGAGGACTGTGTAAAACATTGCGCGAAGCTGTATATTGTCGCTGCTGCTGTAAATTAATGTACTTCATTCCTGCATAAAATGTATTTATGTTTTAAAAAAAACTATTTATATGTTTATAAAAAAGAGATATTTATAAATGAATTTTATTTATGTAACATTTTCAAATGAATGCAAACTGCAGGCTGTTACAATTATGTTTGTAACTTTTGTTTTGTCTTGAATAGTTGTACATGATTTAAAAATGATTAAAAAATCATGCATAACTCATTATCCTGAAAGATTATGTCATATTTATTTTTTTTTTTAAATATTATATTATATAGTATTAGAGTCTGGAAGAAACTGAAAAGAGGTAACAGATTGTATCATTAATTTGCACCACATTGCCATCATATGTTTTTATTTATTAATTTTTGGAAGATTTGTTGGTCTTCCCACTGTATATATCTACTGTGTTAAGCTATAATATAAAATGCAGGTCCCTATAGGACTAACTGACTTTAAAAAAAAGAAAGACAAAGCTCATGTAATGGGTAAATGTTTTAGGACAGCCAAAAGTCAATAAGCCGACAGTATCTGCTACAGATAAGTAATGTTACCAAATTACTATCTAAAGTTTTCAAAGCTATTAGGGATAAAATAATGAATCAAGTGAAGTTTGTTTCCATCCTGAAGGTGATTTTTTTCCTATACCTGAAAATCCTGAGAATGTTTTATTCCTCTTTTACCACAGTAATTGCATTTTTTAAAAATTAATTAAAGAATGACCTCACTTTATCAATTTCCACATGCATTTAATGTTATTTGAAACAAGTTACGTTGTTTATGCTATACTAGCTGAAAACAATTGTTCCCCCTCTAGCGTCTCTTTATTCTGACTCTACTGTAAAGAAATGAAAAAATGCAAAGACGTACATAACACAAATGTATGATGATAAAATATAGCTGGTTAATGTGCTGAGGTTATTTGTGATGTCCCACATCCACAATCCACATTCAAAAGTAACTCATCTACAGTATGCATGGCAGTTAACTAGTCACTTTAGTTAATTATAGTTTAATAGATGCTGAGACAGAAGTTCCACCTGTACATTTTGTTTTCGTTATGTATGTTGACTCTCAATCACAAGAAGGTATCGTTTGGAACCTATAGTATATGAGAAAAGAATCCAGTTCCATTTATAGACTTAAAAAAAGGTTTCTGACAGACTTGGCTAAATTCAGCTTGCCTAGCCTTGTTATACCTGGTAGCCCCATTATTCCATCTGCAGAATGAATTAAAAGAGATCTCCAGGATGTAGTCTCTCCAGCTGGGCCAAAGGCGACCATAAAGAGAAGAAAACATCAGCATGACCTCAGAGGGTTCACCACAAGAGGCTAACCACTAAAAAACCTCAGGAGCAGGAAGAGCAGATTACTGGTATTCTAGAAAGTACATTAGCATCCTGGTGCAAAGTTCTAGGGTGCTTTAACACTCATTCTCAGATATCTTATGTTACACCACTGTGCTGTTGAATTCTGGCTTCTAATTGGCCAGATGTTGTTGATTCATTTTCTGTAATAAATCTCGGGTTTAGATTAACGCACTCATTCTATATTTCTATCATTTCTGTAGTAACAGTTAATTCATATGGATTTTGATATAGCACATGCTCCCCATGAACAGAGTTTTATAAAAGTGTCTAACTGTAGATGTGGTGCATTTTTCTGTAAGGAGAGGCTTATTTAAGATTTATGGAAGGAGTCTCCAGTGTCAGTGCTTTGTACAGTAAGTGTTTATATGGTTTGTGATTTCTCAGTAACTTTTAGGAACGTTATTTCTGATTGATTTCAAGAGAGAAAAGAGTGAGGCTGGTTAGGGACCAATTATTTATACCTGCTATATTGTAGGCAAAAATAGAAAAATTAACTTAATCTTTCAATGACATTAACATGAGGTGTTTTCTTTAATAAATGAAAAGAAAAGAGTCACTAATTGGGAAAGATGATAGATTGCTGTAGTATATGGGGCAACACCTGGGTTCAATCTTATTTATTCATTCATTCATGATTATATTTTCCCAACAAGTTAACAGCAAAAAACCAAACTGCTGGAATGTAAGACTTTACATTCCGGCAGTTACAGACTTTAATGTTTACAATCAAAAACAGATGAAGGTCTCAAGGGAAATTGTGTTTATTACTTACATTGACAGTATAGTTTGAAAGTAAAATGACTTATAAACTAATAAAAAAAAATTGTTAAAAAGAGAAAGAGACTAAACTGATGGAGAAGGTCAAACAATTCTTGATGCTTGGATATGTGAAACATGATGTCAATAGTTTCACAGCTCATACTGTATCTGCATTTTGATATACAGTACAGTATTTATTATAGTGGGTCCCTACAATATCCACACAGACAGTTTAAACTCTAATACATTAAAAAAAAAAAGAAACATCCTCAAATTAAAGTATATCTCATGTGAGGAGTTTCCTCACAAACACACAGTCGATACATCCTTCTACCATCCTTCAAATGAGCATAGTATAGTTATTTTGCCAAACTTCCATCTATTTGAAGCCATTAATAAAGTTCCATAGTTGAATGACATAAAATGAGGAGAAATAAGGGATCCGTATCTTAGGGAACTTAGGGCCCAACATATAGTCACACACCACAGACGATTTAAAAACATTAATCAGCCTACATGTCTTGATGTATTTAATTGAGCTGACACTAAGCTTGTAGAAAGTTTTTGCACAGTGGGAGGAAACTAGAGAAAACCCACACAGCAATAAATAAATAAATAAACAAATAAACAGTTAAATCACCCACACATAACTGATTATTAAATACAGTAATTATACTGGGGCTTGACTAAGCCTCAAAATAAAGATCAGTAAAATAAAATAAAAAATATATATTTACAAATACATTTTAAACATATAGATTGTGAGCTCATACATTTTATTTAGACATTTGTATCACATGAACAAGTATTTCTGCTTCATTAAAACAAGTTATCTGTGCTGTAATGCTGTCACCTGGTGGTGAAAATGAGTTTTTTTTTTTTTAATATACTCATACTATTTTCTCATGTAAAGATATAGATTTTTGAAAGAGTAAATGAGGTGGTCTGTCACCACATTCTTCTGTCCAGTCTGGGGCTTCCTCCAACCAGGCTAAGGCTTCTTCTTCTCAGCCTAAGACTTTCTCTGCAAAGCCAGGGGTTTCTTTTGCCTGGCTTGGGGCCCAGTGGCTTTGAACACCAGCGTTGTGCTTCTTCCATTCAACATGGCATTTTCTTGTGAACAACCTGGGGATATTTCTGCCCATTCTGGTGCTCCTCAATGAAGCCTGAGCATATTCCGCTCAGCATGGGCTTCTTCTACCATCCTAGAGCTCCTTTTGCGCCTGCCTGCTTCCTCAAGCTGCTTTCATCCAACAGGGCATTTCTTTCATCAACCCTGGGGTTTCCTCTGCCTGGCCCAGTGCTTCAAACCAGTCTGGTGAATCATTTGGCCAACCTTGGGCTTCTCCTGCCCTGGCTGGGATGTGTTCTCACTATAAATCATCTTTTACGTACAGAATTTAACTAGCCAGTTAAGGGTGACTACAAAATCACTCCTCTCTTGTGATTTGTCCACATGATTCCCGCGTTGCTCAACTGAAGTTGTAGTTTACAGCAATATTATTGACTACAGAACGATGCACACGTCACATACCCAGCCTCCCCCTCCTCTTCCACCGTGCCCACTCAACTCCCGCCTTCTGTGCTACGACTGGCTAGTCGTTCGTTCTCACTGTCCAACCAACAGTTTGCTCGTGCGCCTCGACCGCTTAAGCAGAGGCGGGATTAACCGGAATACGGGTGGGAAAAGTTAGCGTTTAGCCCACCTACTTGGCAGAAGTGACCTGAACCAATTTGAGTTCCTCTGGGTTAGCGGAGTCAGAAAAGGGGAAAAAAAACTTGTTTTCTTTTCAGCGCTGCTTATAAGTTGAGTCAAAGAGTTTTTCCTAGTTATATATGTTCCTGGCATTTATTGTTAGTTTAATCTGCGAGCCAGCAGCAGAAAGGCTAGCTGGTGTTGTGTTTGTTGCTGAGGTGGCTTAGCAGGGCTGTAGGGATTGGGCTGACTAGCTGGGCTAACCTTCGGTTTCTAAAAAAAAAGAAGAAGAAAAGAAATAAGCGAGTAAAACTTTTTTTCTGAGATATTTCCCCTGAAAGACAAACATGAGGATCACAGTGGATTTTGAGGAATGTCTAAGAGACTCCCCCAGGTTCAGGTAGGAACGTTTTTAGTTCTGTATATATATATTGTTTTTTTTTTTGGCTATTTTGGTCCAGGAATGTGAAGTCCTGACTGAGGAAACCAGAGCAAAACCCAGCTGAACTGTCACGCGCTCCGATTAACCGCCGATAAGTTGCCTGTGACGTCATTAACATGAAAATGGACTTTAAAACGAAAATTAATCCTGAAAGGAAAAGACAGGCTAGTGTGAGCGGAGTATTGTATAAACATTAAGTTTTTAAAATTTATTTATTTTTATCCGGCTGTCTCCTTGTCATGAGATTTGACTGAAAGTGACGTTGGCTTTCCGTCTCATTGTCATTCTGTTTCTCTTTCTGCATTTCTGCCTGGTAGTGGGGGCGTTTACATTGACCCCAATATTCCTGCAGTAATTGAAATAATCGGCCAATCAGAATAAAAATGCATCATGTAAAAGACCTCTGGGAATGAGAGGGGTGACATAAGCCCTTGATCAACTTGAATCTATTCTCTCTATGAAAGTACAACTTTAGATGACGAGTTTCTGGGAAGGAGGTTTTACTTTCATTCCTCCATGGGAACCACTCTCTCCAACCACATTTTACTTTCATCTACTGGGTGTCTAGCTCAGGAAAGGGCACATATTGGCTCACCTTTTCATACACAGTAAAATAACGACCTAAGTGTGGGTGGGTTATGGCTTGTGGTTCTATTGTGTATACAGTATGTATTGTATTCACGTAATGCCACACTGACTCCAAAATCGATTTTCTGAATCAAAAATTTAATTCAAAATGGAGATGCAACAGTTGATTGGCCAGTGACCAAAATTGTCTGATTTTCTGCTGAGTGCACAAGCTTCCGAGTGCTGCAACATAAACTCATTTTTTATCACGTTATCAAAAATGTTTTATCTTAAAAGCTTCTAATTGACCTTTTTCTCCAAACTGAGAGTGAATTAGACTCAAAATCTATTCGTTACACACCTTTAGACCAGTCTTAAAATTTTTCGAGCACAAATTAACGTTGAAACTCGCATACTTTTTTCTCTGCTTTTTTTTTTTCTTTTTTTTACCTTATTGCACACTAAATATGACCCATAAAACTGTGATGCGTACAGAATTGCACCTAGGTATCGTAATACAATCATAACGGGTGGTGACTGGTGATGCCCATTCCTAGTGTGTTACCTAACCACAGAATTGGAGGAAAAGTACTTCCTCTTCTGCTTCACAGCATGCTGAACCACTCTGTGCATGTCAAAAAATATAATCTGATTAAATGACTTGTACATCTAAACGCACTTCTTCTTAGTGATCCATGTTTGGATTTGGATTGAAGAAAAATTGTTTATAGAAACATTAGCTAAGTTTACTTCTGCTAACCTTCCGTCTGTCTCTCTTTCTTGTTTCTAAACATTCATCTGAAATGAGTCCTGAGACCAAGCCCAAAGAATGTTCCCCTTTATTTTTTGCCTATAATAAGTTCCATTTACTTTCATCTTATCTGGTTATATACTGTATAACCTGCCTTTAAATGTGTAACGAGACGACAGTTGATGTCTTCAGTGAGTGTACAAATTTGATGTCTTTAGTGAGTGTACATAGCTAGTACAGTTAGCTTGCTACTCTGAGAATTGAACTAGTCGAAGCCGAGCATGTGTTGTGAGGCAGGCCTGAAGTCTGTCCTGTGTTTTTTGGGATGCTGCATTTACTCTGCTGCTATTCTGTGCTGATTTGATATTTTATTTGGTAAACTAGCATGGGCTTTGGTAACGAACTAAAATCATTATGCCTTTATGTTAAATATTAAACAAGTTTGAAATACTTTTTAACACAGTATTCTTCTATTTGGGACCCCCCCCCCTTTTTTTTGGTCGCTAAAGAGTATAGTGGTGTGGGCTTTGGGATATAGCCACTGTGTCTTTCCTGTATTTCACTCAGAGGAAGTGTTGGTCCGCCCTCAGCTGAGGCTTTCCAAGCTGTATGAAATGATGACCTCCTCCCTCTTTACCCTTTCCCTCGTTCCCCTCTCCTCGATCCTCATTTGTGCACAGCAGGACAACAAGTACCAGATGTTTTAGAAAGTTTTTTTTGCAGGAAACACTGGAAAGAGGCTTGAGTATTACCCCCCGAGTTTTATCAATAAACATCATGACTCGAGTGCATTGCACTTTTTTCCACAGCTTTTATTGTGTACTGTACATCTGTATTACACACAATTACTTAATTAGTTAGATACAACAAAAACAAATTTTTAAACCATTTTGAATTAAGAGCAAAAGATTGTAGATTTACATACTGTACATTATTCCAATTTTTGTTTTATTTAATAACAGTTTATCCATAGCGACCACATAGCACAATCCACAAAAAAACATAATAAAAAAATCGTTTATATGGTAAAGTTTTTGTTTATATATTTGTGTAATTAGTCTCTTAGTGTTTTGTGACATTCAGAGGTAACGGTTGGACAAAACGTCTACTTTCACTCATATCAACAAACAGGGCAAAACGGACTGCTAATTAGGGGTGTGCTCAAAATATCGATTCTTAGATACATACAGATATAATAAAAAAAAGATACAGTATCGACATTCTAGCCCTAAGTATCAATAGTCCGCCCAGCCATTAGGGGGCGCAGTGGCGCCGCAAGTTTAAAAAAACTCATGGAAAATGTCGAAGATTTTAGAAGCGCCGTTGTCCCTAAAGGCAGATGTTTGGACACATTTTGGTTTTAAAGCAAAGGAAGGAAACCAAGGGATCGATAAAAAAACAGGCTTCTATACGCTACACCGATAATACAACTAACCTGCGCGCCCACCTGCAAAGACACCATGCAGACAAGCTAGCTTTGCCGCAGCCCAAAAAAAAACAGACTGTCCCCTTGGAAAGTTAAATGTTGACTTGTGGTAATTTCCAGATTACAATTTGTGTATAATTAATCAGAGCACTTAAAGTTGCAAATATTTAAGCAAAATGCACTTCGTTATAATGCACTTTTGTCTTCAATACATTGAAGAAAAATGCAGAGTTCTGTTTGTTGAGTAAATGTGTTCAGCATTAACTAATTGGCTCTGGCCCATGTATTTTTATTGAATTGTATCAAATCATATTGAGACAGCTCTGTATCGAGGTACGTATCTAATCGTGACCTGTGTATCGTGGTATGTATCGTATCGCCAGGTTCTCCAAGGTATACAGCCCTACTGCTAATTATATAACAATAAGACAGAGTGGTGTAGCCCAAATTTGATAACACTATAAACATTTAGATGAAAATGTAGACTAAAATGTCAAATAATTAATTTTATATTATCTAAAATTAATATACACTGTGTCCCACAGGTCTGAAATATACTTGTGGTAGTAGCCAGCAGAATGGGCCGGCATTACCTGCCAGCACAAAGTACATATGACCTTGAACAAAATATTTTGATTTATTTGGTATTTCAGTGTTTCTTTGCAGAGCATTTGTGACTTTTAAAATTCTTTAATTATTTTTTTTTTTATGGCAGACGGCATCCATTGCATTTACGGTCTCTCAGTGCACCACTTTTGTGGTGGCAAAATAAACGGGTCCAAAAGCGGTACCAAACGTGTGAACTTTCCGCTACTAAGTAAATGATCTCCTAGACAGATTTTTATAAAGGGTGTTCAAATATCCTTGTTTTGCCATCACTATAATCAATTCTCCAAAAAACATCAATACTCTGCGTGTGAGCAACACTGTATACAATATAATTATTTCCCACTTGTTTTAAGGATGAAAGAGAATAAACACGCACGCACACACATACACACCACTCTCTGATGAACTGGTCTTTCCAAACACTTGGGTGGTTTCTCATTGATGGTGGCAGCTGCATGGACTTGTCTTTTTCTTTGTATTCTGCTTTGCTTCTTTTGAAATGAAAATCCAAATCAGTGCTTTAGAGCCTTTAATTTCTGTCCCTTACAAAACAAAAGTTTTATTGTAGTTAGTTAGTCTTTGTTTTGTTGTTGCTTTGTTCTATACTACTGTGTTCATCTAATTAAATGTTCTTTACAACATATAGTACATGCCTTGCCTCTGGGGCATCTTTACTGTGCTCCTCTACAGCAGCAGATCATTAGCAGGCATCTATCAGTGTTTATTTTCGTCATGCATGTGTCTGCACCTTATTTCCTATTAACAGATGAGCATAAATGTTTGCCATTCATTTATGCATGAGTTGGTTATCATGTGACCTTTTCAAAAGAATACTGTAACCAATTATAGGAACGTCACTGCTCAGACTGATAGAATACATGACTGTTTGTTTGCGATAGATGGATAGATAGAGTACTGATATTGATCCTAAAGGGAAATTTTATTGTTACAGCAGCCAGTTCACAGATTATACAACAAGCAAAAAGTGCAATAAGTAAAAAAAAAAACTCATTAGATGCACTGTTTACAATTTAAGGTGCACTAATGAGGTAAAAATAATAAGACTATTCTGTTTTTATGCACACGTGCATGATGATTGTATGTACAAGCGGAAACGTAAGAAACTGTGCATAAGGTGCACCAACAAGTTGTAATGGTAATAATGGAGAGATGAACCAGCAAAAAGGACATGATCATATCAGTGCAATGAAAAAAGAAAGTACATGAGAATATTTATTGTGATGTCAGAGAAGGAGGTCTCTGGCCGGAAGTCCCTCGCCTGACACAGAGCAGAGTTATTGTACAAACTTGCGACACAGCATGGCTTACTCCAAAAAAAAAGTATGTAACTTTTGAAAATTGAACCTTCACAGATGTATGAACAGATCATTGTATGTTTATTCTTCCTGCGAGAAGTTTAAAACCAGTTTGTCCCATATGTTCCCGAAACCGTGGTACTTATGCTAGGATAGAATATAGAAGTTGCAGGTTAATAAGCTATTAACCTGGGAGAATTTGTCTTGAGAGGTTGATTAAAAAAAAGTTAATTAAGTAAAACATGGTATATGCATATATAATTGAGTTACAGTCTGAGTTCTAGTTATTATTTGACCTTTTAAGTGAGTGCGTGGTTTTTCAGCACTGTGTATGTGGGATTTTGTCGATGTGATCTGGTAAACTTGGTGGGCACAGAGTGAGGAAGTGGGAAAGTGTGAGCAAGTGAAAATACAATTTGTACATGAGCGAGAGGTTTAAGCTAATTTATTTGTGCCTGTGCAAAACAATGTGAGTTTTTCACTAAGTAGTGATTCCCAAATACACAGGTCAGCTCGCCCCCTTTAAAAAACAAAACCAACAAGAAAAACAACAACTACCCTTATTGCATCGGGGCAGCTGTGACCCAACTTAATGTGTCTCTGCAGGGACTCCGGGAGTGTGCTGTGGTGCCTGGCCCTGGGACGATGGCAGCAGACACTTGGCGTACTGAGAGTGGGGGGTGGTACCTCTGTGGATCTGACTTGTTTGTCTGGGCGCTCGATTGGATTGGGAGTTTGTCATGTTACTGAGAAACCACGAAATGCAAACCCCATCTGTTCTGGAGAGCCGAGGGAACATTAAATAAAATACAAATGTTTGGTTAATAAAATAGTAAGAAAAAGCTGTTAGCAAATTAATCTTTCTCTTTTGCTCTCTCTCTCTCTCTCTCTCTTGTACACACACACACACACACACTAGCAATGCTGAGAAAACTACTGTATTTTCTAATTCTGGAAATAAATAATAATAAAGTTTTGCATTTCAAATTGTTTGATAGAAACTAGTCCTACAGTTTTGTTTCACCCAGCATAACACACTCTCAGGAAAAACACCATCTGCCCTTTTCCACATAGCTCACAGATGTTTGGTTAATCTCTCAGCGAGTGACATCAGAGCGAGCATGAGAGAGTGAGCGCGCGAGAGAGAGAAAGTATGCTCCTCTTATCCAGAAAGAATGGTCCCTTGCTCTGTCTTGGTCCTCTACATGTTCACTGCAAGCGCCTTCAAAACTAGCCTGTCTCATTTGATGCATGTCCTTATGTGTGACAAACATTTGGATGAGCTTTTTATTTATTAATTTTTTATTTATTTATTTTTTAAACTGGTAGTATTTCTGTCGGTGACACAATTTCCATGAGTTTTACTCATTCTCTGGAGTCCCAGGGGACTTGGGGCACTAGGTGGTGTATTACCTTGTACATGTTTCCAGTCAATTGCAGAGCTCAATTTCTCTGATCCTATCTGAAAACAAAAGATACCATCACAAAGTGGATCACATTGTCTGTATTTTGAGCTGAATTGTAAGCTGCAGAACCATGGATTTTGGTATTGGGTCAGAATCTGGTTCATTACTAGTATTCCTGTCTGTTACCAAACTGTGCTGCACTTTTGTCCTGCATTTTTGGTGCATGAAGGGAAATTTATATGGTAGCGAGTGTCTTCCTCTCCACATAGTTAATTCATTTTCTGAATCACAGCTTCCTTAAGAAAAGCTAAAAATGAGAGTCAGCACAGGCTACAATCATGACTTTAAAGTCAGGTCTAGAAATCATTATATTACTAGTAGCGGACATGATGCTTATAATGAAGTCATATTAGAAATAAACAAGTTCATGACCATGGACGAGGACAAACACAGCTCAGCACTACAATAACATTTCTGTTCTCATTTTCAGAAGATTTTAAAAGGTGGGAAAATCGTGCTGAGAGTAGAGGAATTTATGAAGAATTAGTGTGTGTGTGTGTGTGCATGAGACAGAGAGAGAGAGAGAGAGAGAGAGAGAGAGGGAGAAGGTGGGGAAGAAACAAGCAGCAAATCAGAGGGGGAACATCATAATCCAGCTCGTAAACTCATTTTCTCACTTGCACCTCTTTTCATTTTACACCACAGCGCTGTCGAATTCTAGATTGTGATTGGTCAGAAGTTGTTGATAAATTTTCTCATACAGCAGGCTTCAGTAATGCACCTGCAAATGTAAACATGGTTTTTCTTGTGCAATATGTCATGTGAGAATTTCTGTTACAACTTTCACAGTTTGTAATTATTGATATTAAGATTTTCAGTAAGGAGATGTTTAAGTAAACATTTATACAGGAGGAGACAACACTGTAATTTTAAGCGTTAAATGTGGCTTCACATTTTGTTACACTTGGTCAGTGGCCCTTTTTAGTAATATGCTCTGCTTTACATCCTCATTAACATCCACTGTGAGCTCTTCATTACCTTGATTAGTGTTTGAGACCTTGTTTTAATGAGATGAATCATTAGTTGAGGTAACAGGCATCTGATGCATTGCAACTCTTTTTTTAATTTTTTTATTTCATCACTCGTCTATTCATTTTGATGTTGATCTATCTGGGTGGTATATTTTGAAAGAAGATATAGGATAAAACAATACTGTTTAATTTAAAGTAGTTAATGTGCAGTGTTAATGAATTGGGCTGCTTATGCTAGTGTGAAGAGACCATGTTGTATTTAAAAGTCAAAGACACACACACAGGCAATAGTGTGTGTTAAATATTTTTCTCCGTGTCTTTATCAGTCATAAACTTCAGTACAAAGAGAGCGTTATACTTTGACCCACAAAGCCTACACAGCTTGAAATGTCTCCTGCCCTGAAAGCACGCTCAATTCTTGCCTTGCATTTTATTTTGATTGCAGTCTATTGTAATATACTTGACATCTGAGCTGTGGCTTTGGCTCACAACTGAGCACGTAACCCATTTTAAATATATATTTTGTATTGATATTCTGCCTAAAATAGCAAGATGTACTTTTTGGTCCCTATTTGCTCATCCATGGGTGGGCAATAGGGACGAGAAAGTATATCTTGCTATTTTATAACATGACGTGTAACATTTTTATTAAAATGATGCTTGACTATTGGTTAGTGATTTCTCAAGCTTGGTGCTGTTTTCATTATTCTTGTAGGAAATCAGTACTATTGCTTGCATAGTTGATGTAACAATTTCTGAAATTTCTATAATATTTCTAAATATTCTGATCTAACTGATGGGTTATTGCTACACATGCTGTTTTAAAATAATATAACTTATTTTTTGCTGTCACAGGGCGACCATTGAGGAGGTGGAGGGAGATGTGTGTGAGCTGGAATCCAAATTAGACAAGGTGAGTTCAGGATCATGGTCTGTTTGTTCTACACTGTTCAACTACTTCCCCTCAAGTCATGACCTAAGGGAACAACTACAGAACTGATGTTTCAGATGTCTGACACATGAACATGTATCTGATCATGTACAGTAAGCATGCTGGACATACGATATTCAGTCAGTGTTGACCTTATGGTGGTCCACCACAAATAAGTCAATGTTTATAAATATCTCGTGTTATTGACCAATTTGTCATCTAACAGACTTATCCAAATGTTGAAGGCTGAAGGGATTCAGACCAAGAGGAAGTGAAGAGAGCATTTCAGCAAGAGACCTTGTAAAACAGAACTGAAAGTCAATGATTGAGGACTGGAGTGTTCAGAGCAGTTTATTGTTTGAGTGACTCACATTCTCACTTCCCCTTCATGCCAAGGAAGGATATTCCCCTTAGATCTCAAAGAACAGGAGGAGGAGGAGGGTCATGCTTCTGAAATTAGCCTCTCCGTAATTTCCCAACACACACTAATCCGCCCAAATGCTTCTAAATGGTGACAACTAGGGCTGATTGACATGAAAAACATTATTAAGATATTTCAATACATTTCTTCAATACACAGTTATGCTGCTGCATGGATCATATGAGCTGGCAAAAATGGTAGTGAGCATTTAATAAAAAAATTAAAAAAGATTAATGGCTACAATAATTTAAGAAAATAAAAATTTTATAAAAATGTTACCATTTTATAGTATTGAAGAGCACAAACATTGTTGTAATTGTTATTTTACAAAATATTTTAAAAATCGTGATACTTACAATGTTAAAGTAACATGACATAATTTATCACAACATTAATTATTATCATGTCACAATACGATCATGTGATGGCTGCTCATGATATCAAACGGGAAGAAATAATAAATAATCAAGTATCTATTAATAGCATTACATCATATAATAACGAAACTCTAAGTAACGATGATACAAAGAAACTAAAACACACACACACACACACAAACAGACCAGCAGCTTGGCTTGCAAATGTGTAAGTCTGTAAAGATATGCTGGATTCATTCTGTCTAAAGGAATTAGACAGATACCTTACAAGTGCACTAATTTATGCTAGCCATAAACTGTTGTAAATAATTTAGTTCCTTTAGATTTTTTATGGACATCAGGCTTATAAATGGGTTGAGCAAAAAAAGAGAGACAAAAAAAAGCAATCATGCTCATAGACATCTTGAATCCATTTTCCAGCCCTGTTTACAAAAACAGAACAGCAGGATTAGGAAGGCTCTTTTCATAAGTGTATTGACTGGAAAAAAAAATCTGAGCTGTTGCTTTAAAAGATCTCACTTGAACTGAAAATTTCCTTACTAAGGAAGTCTTTAAAAAGATTTCAGTACTGCACGTCACTGCTGAGCCACAAGCTCTACCCAAATCACGTGTTTCAGAAGATTGTTCCTCGTCGTACACTGTCGGATCTCTGCCAACTTCTGTAACAGACCGTGTGGAGAGTGTTTTTTCAATGTCAGATTATACACAATTATTGGCACCCCTGGTTAAGACGTGTCCTTAGGCTTCTAATAATATTTTTTATTGAAAAAAGAGAAAAGTCCCACTTTTAATTGAAGTACAATTATTCAGTGGAAACAAATCCCACATTAAGAATTTTTGTACAGTCTTTCTAGATCATCCTGTGTCCTCTCTTATGCACACTCCTCTTCAGCACACCTCACAGGTTTTCAATTGGGTTGAGGTCTGGGGACTGAGATGGCAATGGGAGGAGCTTGATTTTGTGTCTGCTGAACCATTTTTGTGTAGATTTTGCCACATATTTTGGGTCATAACCTGCGGGGTGAGCCGAAGTCGAGAGTGCATTAGAAAGGACACAGGATGTTCTTCAGGTCGCAGATCCTCCACTATACTTCAAGATGGGCATGAGCCGCGTACTCACTTAGAGTAACTACAGTAAAAATACGCAAATTCTTTAATTACTTTTATTTTATTGGAGTAGTTAAGGGTGCCAGTAATTTGTGGAACAGATGATTTTTATATGAAAAACAAACAAACAAAACTTTTTTTTTGTTATTTTAAATTCACTTGAGATAAAGGTTAGATTTTTCTACAATTTTCAGTGTGATGATATGCTTCTGTAATAAAAAAATATAAATATTAGAAGCCTAAGAACACATCTTAACCAGTGGTGCCAATAATTGTGGAGGGTGCTGTATGATTAAGTTCCTCCAGTGATAAATCTGATATTTAGAAAAATGAAGAAAAAAATCACGGCTTACATCATTAATCATCTGTGAATCAGGTTGAGAAGAAAAATTTACTGGCAAATGTACTTTCAGCTGAGCTTGAGGTAATACGGTAACTGGCATGTTTTGTTTTCATCGTTGTCTATACTGAGTTAGTCGCTGTCCTGCGTGTTTTCCCATATGTACATTTTTTTTTTTCAGAATTTTCTCACACTCGTACAGCTTTTGTCATTGTCTTTGTTCACAGTAGCAATAGATTGTCTCACATTATGTATACTAAGACTTCTGATCTCATCTAACGACCAGATTATTCACACACTGTGTGCGACTTCTCTAGTCTGCTAATTAATTACAATCGTATTTATTTATTTTTCAGTTGGTAAAGCTGTGCATTGGCATGATCGATGCTGGAAAGGCCTATGTCTCAGCCAACAAGCAGTTTGTGAACGGTATCCGAGAATTAGCACAGCAGTCAGCTGAGGATGAGGTCATCGAGGTGAGGAGTGTTTATTCTGGATTATAATTTTGCCAGCGATTCTATTTATTAAAGAACATAACCAGACTCACTTAGTCCGTTTGTCTACCTTCAGTGATTCACCTTTACCATATCAGCATTTTTAATCTGTTTGTGGTGTATCTGTCCTACAAATCTCTGTTAATAAACTTTTTTATAGGAAGGATAACTTATTAGAATGAGCACGGTTAATCAGCACCTTTTGACAAATTGCAATCCAGACTTTACCAGCACTGGAATTATAATTGTTTATTAAGACCAGAGTTCAGTTTTGACATTTTGTTTTGTTTCCACAGTCGAGTCTGATGAAGTTTGCAGAGAGTTTGCAGGAGATGACCAACTATCACACAGTAAGAGAACCAGAGCCAGGCTGTTTGTCTGTGTGTCTTTAAGACTTCTCATTTCTGGTTCTGCCCTACTATGAATATTTTCCTTGATCTAGATGTGGGTGCATGTGTGTCTGTGTGTGTGCGTATGTATGTATTGGTCAGTGAAATGAGTCAGACCTGCAGTAAAATCATGTCACTCTGGTTAAGGCTTTCATTGCATGAAACCAAGCACATGATCTTTAGAGGACTATGCATTGTGGTGGTTAAATACACACTTCTGCTCACCCCATACCCCCCCCCACACACACACACACAGGATTACTGTTTTTTTAAGCACAATTCTTTTGTCCTTTTATGATTGTAGTAAGCAAAAGAGGGAGGATTGCTTACTTGTTACGGTTTTTGGCCACATGATGGCAGTGCTGGGAAAGGGGACAGGTTTAGTCAAGTGGAGTAGCTATGTTGTATGTTTGTGTCAAAGGTGTACAAAACTCACTTTGTCAGACTTAAGAACATTTCCAACTTAGAAACTTTCATGTTCTCCCCGTGCTTGGTGGGTTTCCTCCGGGTACTCCGGTTTCCTCCCACAGTCCAAAGACATGTAGGTTAGGCTAATTGGCGTTCCCAAATTTCCCGTAGTGTGTGAATGAGTGAGTATATGTGTGGTGCGTCTGTGCCCTGCGATGGATTGGCACCCTGTCCAGGGTGTACCCTGCCATGTGCCCCAAGTCTCCTGGGATAGGTTCCAGGCCCCCCGTGACCCTGAATACAGCATTAAGCGGTATGATGAGTGAGTGATTGAGAACTGACGCCTATTCTGTTCCCCTGTTAACAGATTTTATTTGACCAGGCACAGCGCTCGATCAAATCACAACTTCAGATGTTTGTGAAAGAGTAAGTACTGCAATCTGTCCACTACACTAACGATATTAGTACCATTGATGGCTGATGTATTCACATTTGTGTGTATATTTTTCAGGGACCTGCGCAGGTTCAAAGAGTCAAAGAAGCAGTTTGATAAAGTGAGTGAGGAGAAGGAGACAGCATTGATCAAGAATGCTCAGGCTCCCAGGAATAAACAACATGAGGTGGATGAAGCTAACGGCATCCTTAATGCTACACGCAAATGCTTCCGCCATATTGTCCTGGATTATGTCCTCCAGGTAAACACAGACCTCCAGCATACCAGGATGCAGAACAAGGTTAAGATACAAGGTTGTTAGGGTCACTAGATATGGTACAGTGGACCCTTAAATTGTGAGTAATTTGGTCTGCAAGATAAGCAAAAATTTTAAATACTTTTTTACTTAATAAACAAGCGAGGTCTTGATATACGAGTACGCATGTGCTTTGTCACGTGTTCACAACTGAGCCAATGGTTCTTCTCTCCCTCGCTCTGTGGGATTGTGGGTAATCTCCCATGCCTGGTTTCAGTGTGCATGCGTCACTCGTATAGTCAACATCCGTGTGCGTGTGTACTGTTTACTATAACAACGTGACCATAACAACGTGTACATGCTCAATCTTTGTCTTATTAATGTTAAGAGAGAAATAAAGAGAGGATGGTAAGAGGACAACTGTTTATAGCTGCTATGACCTAAGAGGAATTAAATACTTGGGGATATGCTGTTATAAAATACTGAACCCATCTTAGGATGGTAACAGTAACTGTTGTATTTTTCTCTCTATAGATTAATCTTTTGCAATCCAAGAGACAATCAGAAATCCTCAAATCGGCAAGTATATTTATGATAATGACATTATTACAAAATGTAAATTCTCATTGACAACCTGATTTTGTGTTTCTTACATATTCTTTTCTATTTTTTTGTACTGGTTGTTTAGATGCTGTCCTTCATGTATGCCCATCTGACCTTCTTCCACCAAGGTTATGACCTGTTCAGTGAACTTCACCCATTAATGAAGCAACTCGGGGGGCAGGTAAAGCCAAGCGCCTTTTCTTTCCATAGACTGTATAAGAATTAGACAAACTATCCATCTGACATCAGCCATAGGTTTTCTAAAGAGTTGTTTTGAAGTGGTTTTGTGCTCTGCTCATCACTATCTTGGCCAGAGCTGACTCAACATAAAACCCATACATGAGCAATTGGGCAGAACAAACAGAGCCTGGGTGTTGGTTCGACCACTAGCTTTATCTTAGGAAAAATGCTATCGTTGTTGACGTTAATTTATATGTGGAAGTTACTTTACATTGCATTGAACTCTCTCATCAATATCCTGTACGTCATCCTGTGTCAACACCTGCACTTCTTGTGGAGTTAAAGTTAAACTGCAGTAATTCCAGATATCCATTTAGCGTAAGAACTGAAATTACTCAAGAATTTGCCTCGATATACAAAGCATTTTCAGTGAATTTCGTGTTCGTTCGGGAGCCAAGAATGTTAGCAAGGACGGTTGCAAGAAGAAAAGAGAGCCACTTTCAGTTTCATTTTTATTAACAGCTGGTGCCCAGAGGAATCATAAATAAAGGTTATTACAGGTTCATTGTTTATTTGTTTCATATTGTACTTCATTTACATGTCTTTTCTAAATGTTCTGATTTGTTTTTATATATTAAAATTTGATTATAGTGTTTGAGACATTGGTAATATTTATGTACAGAGGAAGGCTAAAGGTTTACGTACACCTAGGCTTATTTAGCTGAGTATGTTTTATCTGACCATACAGTACATATGTGTCAAGTCAGTTGGTGATGATTTATTATTAATAATTAATTTTAATTAATTAATTTATTTATTTCTACATTTCTGATATAAAAGCGTAAGTCAATCAGTCAGTCACCAGAATTATTTTCAGCTTGGTCGGCCATGATCATTCATGTTTTATCACTAAGTTATTCACACACTCACAGATTTGTTGTTGTTGTTGTGGCATTACTGTAGATCAAGTTTTCATCTTGATCTACTGTAGATCATCCAGGGGTTCCCAAGATTTGTTTGTCCCAAGACTTTTTGCCAAGAAATGTTGTTTTCCTGTGACCTTGGTTGAGTTGATTGGATTTTCCCATGTTATTTATCGAAAAAAACATCACTGCTAGCTGTTACGGTACGGACAGCTGGGGATAGTATTGGGAATTCCAGTTATCATGATGGCTGTCATGTCAGACAGTTGAAATGACATGGCGGAAGGACATGGCGTTTGCAGCTATAACATTGACAAAGCAAGTTTGGCGTACATTTTAATATGGTTTGTTTGTACATTTGTTTGTCTACACAAACCTAAATAAGCTATTGTCTGACTTTGGAGCATCTTTGCTTCCCTTGTCCATCTGTGGGGTTTTTCCGTATACATCTGTCTGTAAGATTAGATAAATTTTCTACATCTGTGTGATTTGTTGTTGAGCTTATAGACCCAGGTTTGAGTTAGTTAATTTCTTTGCAAGTATGGAGGATGGGTATATTTTGTCCATTAGTGATTTTTCGCTTTATTTTTGCTTGAATTTCATGTACAGGAAACTGACACTGGAAAGAGGAAGTACAGGCTGAAGGAATGACTGGTTATTCCCAGTCTGGGTATTCCCAGACTGTGTCTGTGTGTCTGTGTGTCTGTGTGTCTGTGTGTCTGTGTGTGTGTGTGTGTGTGTGTGACGGAGGTGAGGCGGAGACAAAGAGAAGGAAAGATTAGTGTAAGTTGAATCTGTAATTTAGACTGAGTGTGATGGAGTAAACATTAGACCTGTTGTGTCAATCAAGGAGTGTTTCATAGGACCTGTGTGTGTGTTAGTGTGAGTACCATCATGAAGCTGAAGAATGTACAGGAATTTTGTAGACTGGCATGGAGAAGCTGTCCCCAGGTGGGTGGGTGTGCGTGTGTGTGTAAATTAACACACCATTCATTAGCTATGGTTGTTTCACTTCAAAGGACGATAACGTACAGACTGATGTTTGTGTGTATTTATATACTTTGTTTCACTTTATTCTGTTATACTTTGCTTTATGCCCAAGTGGGTGAACCTTTATGCCTGTGCATAGGCCTTGCCTTTCCAAAGCATGGGACTCTATATGCCCAAATGGGGCATTTCACTAAATAGTTCTCCTGGACAAGTGGACTCACCTTGCCAAAACATGGAAGAAAAGAGAAAAATCTATATGGCTAACGTACTTTGACTGGTTATTCTCTCTCTCACTCTCACTTTCTCTCTCTCACTCACTCACACACTTTTTTTTAACCCTGAGATGTTTTTTGTTTTGGCTTGTGTGTTTTAGTTGGAGCAGTTGATGATTGATGAAGCAAAGGATAAGAGGGACATGGTAACTAAGCACTCCACTATTCGGCAAAAGGTAAAAAAAAAAAACACTTCAAAAATCTTTCACTTTCTTTTACTTGAACCGTCACTTGTTCACACTCACTTGGCCTTCTGTCTAATACAAGAATCTCATCAACCAAAATAACATTAATAAATAACAATAAATAACACAATAGTGTGGGTACAAGGTGTTTCTACACCCACAGACATAGTTTTTTTTTCTGTACTTTAAAATTAAATATGTGGTTCTCGTTATTAAACTTTTCTCAAAACTTTGACTCGAAGTAGAAACTATGCCTAGAGTGTATTATGCTTTCCTTTTTCTCTAGAAATCAAGCGTGATTTGTTATTCCTTAAACGAAAAAGTAAGAAAAATGTTCCGTGATCACAAAAGTCGTCAGTGGTGATATTTTCTACCAAGTGAAACCAGAAGCTAGTAAATGTAGCCAACATTCTCCCAAAGCCCCAAATTTAATTAGACAAATTTAGGACTTGCAGAAACAGAGAGGTGAATATAGGGCTGGGCGATATGGCTGAAAACTGTATCACGATATCAGTGTTTCATATCGGTCGATATCGATAATTATTGATATTTTTTTATGACCCATTTAAAATAACCAGGAGAAATATATTACATTTAAACATTTTTATTTTAAACTTAACCTTCCTGTGATCATAATCCTCTCAGTTATTAAGACAGAAATGTCAACAACCATGGAAAACTCAATAATTAAAATGTAAACATATGTCTAAGGTCACAATGAACACTTAACAATTATCTCTTAACATTTAAGGGGCAAAATGAAAGAAAATGTAAGAAATGCTTAATAAAGTGTAATAAAAYAGTGCAAARWTTWAAATRTAAACAGAGAAACCTGAGAATTTAGTGCAAGTTTAGTATAAGCTTTTTATAACCTGGCTTCTCGACAGTGCTAAGCGGAAGCATGTCTTTGGCTATATGATGTGCCACTGCCTCAGTTATATCTTTGTACCGTTTAGATTCTGTCATAAGGCACTGATGCAGAGTACCTCTCCATGGTGGTCTGCTGCTTGTGCGGTGTTGCAGCTACAGATGTTGTTGGTTGAATACGGCTGTGCTCCAAAGGGTGAGCATGGCTAATACCCCTATCTCACCTACGCGGTTTGGCTCGTGGTGAGATGCGGTGTTGGGCACCATGAGCTGCCGCGATTGCTCGCCGACGTTCTGTGAAGTTTTGCAAGGTACGCAAGCATCCACAAGGACTGCCAAAAAAATTAAACATGTTTCGTGCGGAAAGATGGAAACGTAATCACAGCGCCAAAACTCGCGGTGAATCATGATGAACCGTACTTACGGCCACCGCAGATGAGAAAGGGGTATAAGGTGGTACATCAAGTGCGTTGTATTACCAGTCTTGGCGGGGACGACGTTCTTGCATAATTTGCAGACGACATTGGTCTGACTACGGTCAGACTTATATTATCCAAAAAACTGCCATACTGGCGAGCTGACTTGCTCTTTTATTTACAATTTCCTCGCTCACTGCGGCACTCATTTTCTGCCGGAAGAGGAATCCAGCAGACTAGCATGAGACAACGATATGGCACAACCAAGCGTGATACTGTTACATGATTGGCTGTTAGCGTATCGCTCCCTACGTTGCTAGTTCACCAGAGAGCGAGTGCCTTTGTTAATGCAACCAAACTAGCTTCGCAACCTCTGTTTTCTTCCGACAAAGAATAAAACATTTCGAACACATTTTTTATTGATATCGATCATGTGCCTGTCGTGATATATATCGTTTTATCGCCCAGTTCTAGGTGAATATTTGCTTTACACATAATTTTAAGTAAGAAATAAAACACTTCCAGGTATACTGGAAAAGAATAACAAAAAGACAGTGTTTATATAGCTGAATACAAAAAGAAAGTGTTTTATACCTCTTAATAAATGCACAACTGAAATAGGGTGTGCATATTGTTTTGTAATGTGCATGGTATAGTGCCTTTTATCCAGAAACCTCCAGTGTTTAAATGTGTTTGGTTTGTTTGTAAGTCAACATGTCCGCTATCGTGGTGCAGGCAAGCCTGTCCTGTAAGTGAACACAAACACATTGCTGCTAAAGCAGCATCTACTGATATAATGATTTCTGTGCTCTCCAACACCAATCCATCCAACTCATTTTTGCATTACATAGGCTATGCTCACACTGCTGGTTAAAGTGGCCCAAATCTGATGTTTTTGCTTATATGTGACTTAGATCTGATTTTTATTTTTTTGTTTCTTTTCTATGTTAGCGTGAACAGCCCAAACCACCTGGAATCTGATTATATTTACAATTCTGATTTGTGTCTCATTTGTGTGGTACTAAGTTGGATTGAGATGTGAGTTCGCAATGCGACCTTGGTCTGAACAGTCAAATCAGAATTCATGTGACTTTTGCATCAATATGACATAGTTTTAGATATGACAGTGAAGGAGGATTTTAGTAGAGTGGTGAAAGAGGATTTCTGCCCTTTTTCTCCATGTCAGGAGAAATATTAGTCACACAATTTGATTTGATATTGATCTATATAAATTCCTGTAATCAGCCGAAGATTAAATTAGAAGCCTTGTAAAGCTCATGTCATTAAAGAAAGCCAATAAAAACTAACAAAATTGTTGATTAAACTTATGGGTTTGTTGATTAATTCAACTTTACATTTCACTCTGAAAGCATAGCTGCATCGGTAGCTAATGGTAACTAACAGGAATGAGGCAGCAAAACATGCTTTAGTTTTATTTGAAATAGAATAATGTGTAACAAATTGTCATTCTTATGGGTCTGAGTGTGTCCTCCTGCTTCAGTTTGAGCTCAGGTACTTAAACAAATGACATTACCCCTTATACACATTTTGAGTGATGGTGCTGTAAAACAAAATTAAAACTATTCAACTACTATTCTCCAAGTTTGTAGAGATTGCAAAATAAATAAAATGGACTGTATTTGCTAAGGAAATCTAATCTCATTATACATCTGAGCAGTTGAAGATTAAGGGCCTTGCTCAAGGGCCTAGAAGTGGTATGTTGGTGGTGCTGGAGTTTGGACCCATGACCTTCTGATCCAGAACCAGTCCAGTCCAGAACCACTGAGCTACCCCTTCCCCTATCATATGACACATTGTTCCTGTGACATGCGGGTCAGATTACGAGCCTCATCTTGACTATCTGTCAGATTCGGTCATATTAAAACCATAATATGAACAGTCAAACAAAAAGATTTGCTTTGGTCAGTAAATCGGATAAGGGCCAATTTTATCTGCAGTGTCGGTGTAGCCAAATTTACCCAAATGTAATCTGAAAGATAAATAATTACTTTTCACCTTCCTATCTGCCTGAACTGGTTCATCTGCCCTTGTGATTGTCCTCCCTGTGAACGCTTTTTGGAAAGTAATGGAAGATTCTGAGAGGCAAAAAAAAAATATTATACTGATATGTAATGTTAATTTACAAAAACTTGGTGTGCTTGGATGCAACGGAAACAACATTAACCTGTTAGAACAGCCATAAAATACCAGTGTGCGACCATTCTGTAGGCCTAAGGACAAAAGTATGCCAAGTTTGGAGCTAAACACTTTTTTCTTCTTCTTCTTGAGCAGTGGCTTTCCATTGTGATACAGCGCTTACCCTACTGGCATTGACATGATGCCACAATTGTAGTTACAAATAAAAGAAATCACTTGAGTGCAACTTGTTAAGAAATTGTGTTCTTGGTGAAGAAGCCTTTGCACTACTCGAAAGAGAGCAGCTGCCTTATAAAACCCATATTAAAAACCCAAGTCACAGAAGCAATTTCAGCAAGACAACACATTTGCTAATATCATCTTAAAGAACACATCTGTGTTTGTTTTGTTCTTAGCTAACAAGCTTTTAACACAAGGTTAAACCACAAATCCATCTCAAACCCCTGATCAATGGCATTTCTAATTGTGCACCCCACATAGCGTATTATCTTTCCATTTTACACAATTTGGGATTCACCCTCAATACAAAAAAAGTCGGTTAATATTTTAGAGCAGAATAAGTAGAAATATAAATAGCAACTTGTTGGGATTTCCAGGACTGTCCACCACCTCCATTGTTACTCCTACTCAATTTTTGGCTACATAGTTTAGGTAAGAATTTAAAATGACTTTCGTCACTCTTAATTACACTAACTGTCGGTCATTTACTGTTGATGATAAATGAAGTTTGTGGTACAGTTATACAGTATAAAAGCAATGTTACACTTGAGGAAGTGCTGTTGTACTGAATGTCAGCACAAGTGTATCATCTTTTGGCACTGCACACAATAGTGTGATATTCAATGCAACAGCACTACTTCATTGACACAGAGAAATTCCATGCTTCCTGGGAATTTGTTTTTCACTTTTCTTTGTGTTGAAACCATGGCCCTAGTGAAAAATTAAGCCTGTGTGTTGGTTTATAGCCTGTTGTGAGGAACAGATGTCACCTGAATCACAAGAGTGTCCCTGAGTGTGAGTGGTATAGTAAAATCCCTCCTTGTTTCTTTTAAGTATACAATTTTACTATTTAATTCGATGGTTTACTATGCTAATTGGCACTGCTCTCATTGACTGCATTTGATGGGGGTGGACAGATTTTGTGTAGCTTTGCAATATTTGGTAAAACCATACATGATGCATACTGTGCACATGGATTTAATGCCCATGCTTAGTACTTTCTAATGAGCTGATGAGTTGCTGGACTGTGTGTAAATTTGTAAAAATGTAGGCCTCTGTGATAATGTAATATCACACAGAGGTGATAATATTAAAATGTCATTATATCCCCATGCTAAAGCTAGTGATGACTTTTCTTGCATTATTGGTATTGTAGTGACTGGGTGAGACTGGCCTGCTGTATGGTGACTGGGGTAGGGGATAGTGGGAGAGTGAGGGAGAAAGAGAGAAAGAATAGAAAGATAGGAAGAGAAAGATGCCTAGAAAAGCAGGATGGGCAGTGAGAGGGAAGGGAGACGGAGAGAGAGGGAATAAAGGGATGGGCTGAAAGACGAAGGGAAAAGAATAAAAAGGGAAAATAAGGATTGATTGAAAGAAAGAGGGAATTGAGGAAAGGGGAGAAAGGGGGAATAAAAAGATTAAGAGGGAAAGGAGAGAGACTGAGTGGAGAAGGAGAGGGAAATGGTGGGATGGGGAGAGGAATAAGGGATAGGGAGAGAGGCAATTGATGGATTAGGAAAAATAGACAATGATAGGGAGAGAGAGGGACTAGAGGTATAGGGAGAGCGAGAGGGAGGTAGTAAGAGACCTACTGTATGTGTATGTGTGTGTCAGCATTTTTAATGTTTCTCCTTTCCTTTCTCTTTGCACTTTATCCAAGGCGGCTCAGCAGGTGAGTCTGTCTCCTTTTCCTAATTTTTCTTAATTCCATGTTAAAATCTCTTTACTCTCTATAATTATTACATTAACAAGGTCAACACACATACACAAACAGCATACAAACCTAATGCAGCAGGGCTCTTCCTGGTTATTCTAGCCTGCTTGCTAAAGCTAGTGATGATGCTTACTCGCCTATAAACAGTATGATGGTCACTGCAGTGCTTGTAGGTTAGATAGGGCATCATCGCTCTCTCTCTCTGTCTCTCTGTCTCTCTATGGAAGTTATTGTTTTGTTTTTGTCACTTAAAACCACGATGTTAACATGAGGTCAACATAGTAACATGAGGCCATGGGATCATTACTTTCTCTACATTCAGACTTGTATGGTGGTGTATTATGTGTTGTGTGAGCATGCAGTTATACAAATAAATAAATAAACTCCATATAGCAGCATAGTATAGATGTTTTATTATTAGTTTTAGAGTTGCATTACACTTAACCGATTACTTATTAATAGTCTTAGATTATGTGGAGTGTCTGCCATACCAGTAAATGTATATGAAATATTACTGTAGAAAAAATTCCCTAGCAGAACAAGCTAATTAATTTAAACCTATTGTTTGTTACAGCCAGAGTAGTCACACAGTTACACAAACATGTACACCTTCTAACCAATCAGATACTACATTTCAAGTGCTCTGTGGTATACATCAAAAGCTAGTACCTCCTCTTTTAACTGCTTTGTGTGGTTGTGTGTGGTTGTGTGTGTTTTTGTGTGTGTGTAAAACATAATATAAATTATCTGATTATAGCAGATCTCCGTATTCGGCAAATACAACCTCAGATAATGGCACAATGAAAAAAAAGCAATATGTTGTTTATTTGTTTAACAAAAATGAAGCCAAGAAAAAAAGTTGTGAACAATTTTTTTAATAGAAGTCTGTACACTTGCTGATGATCAGTTAATCAAGGGATGATGATTAGCGGCACCTGGCTGCAATCCTGTGGAAGCAGTAAGGGGTACTTGGTATTACCCACATGTTTGTTTGTTTTTTATTATTATTATTTTTTGTCAAGTAAACAATGGCATGGTGAAAAAAGTTGTTATTTGTCTGAGGTTGTATTTGTCTAATACTGAGACCCACTATGATCAGATGTTTTTATGTTTTACACAAAAATAAAGAGGCGCTGTTATCTTTTGCACATGACTGTAAGTGAAGATGATGCCATGTTAGATTTATTTATAACGTCTCACACTTGTAGCTTTCTAAATCAGGCCTCAGTCTACTTACTGCAAATAGAAAACCTGTGAGTGTCAAGGGAAAACAGAACCACCACCTCGAGGTTAAAAGTTTGCATGCCTTCTGTATTAGATGTCGTTTATGAGTGCTCCAGTCCTGTGAATTAAAGATTTTTCGCCTTTTCTTTCCTGTGTATTTCATTAGCCATGAAAATTTTCTAACACCAATTCGCCCCATGTTTGCATGAATAAATTTAAATTGACAACTGACAAGTTTCACACACGGGTGATGCTTGGCTTGAATTGGCTTATGTGTGCTTTGTTTGTAATAACTAGTCATGGGCTTTGTTTCTGTAGCGTTATTGTTGACATTTCCAGTGATACAATGATGGAAGCCTTCACATGAAGTGCATTTCTTAGACAATAAATAAGGAACTCTTTCTTTAAGGAGGTCCAAACATAAACTATTTTAATATTTCTGAATCCCTTACACTTCTACAAGGCAGAAAATAATTAAATAGAAATAAGACCATGGTTGGCATATACAGTATGTTTCAGAGTGAGCATATCACATCTGTGTTTCAGCTAGCAGTGAGGTTTGGTTATTTTGCTGTATATGACATTAGTATACATACAGTCGTTACCAAAAGTTTTGAGAATTACATAAATATTGGAAAAGTTGCTGCTTACGTTTTTATAATAGCAATTTGCATATACTCCAGAATGTTATGAAGAGTGATCAGATGAATTGCATAGTCCTTTTTTGCCATGAAAATTATCTTAATCCCGAAAAAAAAAAAATTCCACTGCATTTCAACTCGGGTAAGAATGTTGACGAGCACAAGGCTGGAGATCATTATGTCAGGCTGATTGGGTTAGAATGGCAGACTTGACATGTTAAAAGGAGGGTGATGCTTGAAATCATTGTTCTTTCATTGTTAACCATGGTGACCTGCAAAGAAACGGTGCAGTCATCATTGTGTTGCATAAAAATGGCTTCATAGGCAAGGATATTGTGGCTACTAAGATTGCACCTAAATCAACAGTTTATAGAATCATCAAAAACTTCAAGGAAAGAGGTTCAATTCTTGTTAAGAAGTCTTCAGGGTGTCCAAGAAAGTCCAGCAAGGGCCAGGATCGTCTCTTAAAGAGGATTCAGCTGCGGGATCGGAGTGCCACCAGTGCAGAGCTGCTCAGGAATGGCAGGAGGCAGGTGTGAGCGCATCTTCCACACACACAGTGAGGCGAAGATGGCCTGGTGTCAAGAAGGGCAGCAAAGAAGCCACTTCTCTCCAAAAAAAAAACATCAGGGAGAGCAACTTCTTCCAACAATCCAACAACACTTTGGTGAAGAACAATGCATTTTCCAGCACGATGGAGCACCGTGCCATAAGGCAAAAGTGATAACTAAGTGGCTCGGGGACCAAAACTTTGAAATTTTGGGTCTGGAAACTCTCCAGATCTTAATCTCATTGAGGACTTGTGGTCAATCCTCAAGAGGCGGGTGCACAAACAATAACACATTAATTCTGACAAACTCCAAGAAGTGATTATGAAAGAATGGGTTGCTATCAGTCAGGATTTGGCCCAGAAGTTGATTGAGAGCAGCCCAGTMRAATYGCAGAGGTCCTGAAAAAGAAGGGTCAACACTGCAAATACTGACTCTTTGCATAAATGTCATGTAATTGTCGATAAAAGCCTTTGAAACTTATGAAGTGCTTGTAATTATATTTCAGTACATCACAGGAACAACTGAAACAAAGATCTAAACGCAGTTTTGCAGCAAACTTTGTGAAAAATAATATTTGTCTCATTCTTTTGGCCATGACTGTATATTAATAGATGCTGGAGTTACTGACTGCTTATTCAGAAATTAGTATAAAGGTTAATGTAAATGGTAAAATCTGTTGTTTTAGATATCCTGTTTTGAAGAAGAAACAAACGCACACACTTAACACTGACATCAGAGGCATTTACATATAGTTGTTGTTGATTTAGTTCACAGTCCTTACTCTGTAGTTCCTCTTCCTGACTGTCATTTCCTCCACATCGTCTGACTCGTGAATCACTCCTGTATAAGTTTCAAAATCATTTCCATTGCATTTGTAGCACTTAAGCATATTCTGAATGTGTAGCGTGTCTTGGACTATTGCATCTATTTTCCCCAGATATCAAGCTGATTAGTCTAAAAGGTTAAAGAATGAATACAACGAGTCCCAGACTTGCGAACATTCGAGTTACGAATGCACACTGATACGAACGCACCGTGGATCCACGAACATTCGTAGATGTGAACAAATCGTGGAAGTAGGTCAAATGTGTTATCCAAAAATAGACACTGCAGTGCGCCAGATACCAATATTTACACTTACATACAATATTTTTAATGTGTATGTATAAAATGTCCAAAATCCTCACAGTTTAAGTGTGCTGTAAACACCATGTAGCATTGTCTTACACCGACATCTTCCCGGGCTCCCTTTAAAGGAGGTCAGCTGACTCCACTGCCTAACCGGGATTCCCCTCACAGTTTGGAGCCGCAGTCTCATGAGAGTATAATGCGGAACCAAATCATCAAACCTGTGCATTTTTTTTTTCCCAAGCTTTACATTGTATATTTGTATCAAAGGTGTATAAGACGTAAGAAATTCTGAACAGAACTCTTTCGTATGTCTGGGACTTGCTTTATTGCATCCTAGAGGTACAAGGATAAAGTTCATTAAAATGCCTCTTACAGTAATACTATATGAGTCTTATGTAATCGGTTTATGTGGAGCTTTCCCTTTATACGTCCCTGTGAATGAGTTATTTCTGTAGACATGATCAGCATGCAGAATGAGCATATGTCCTAGATGCCTGAAAATATCTCTCTAGATATAGGGTTGTAAATGGCCAGCATTCTCTCACCTCAAAAATACTTTGTGATGCTAGAAATAATTATTTGGGCTTCTCCTGTTATTTTGTCTACACTTTGCTTTTATTCAAAGGTAACTCTATATTAAACACACATTTTGGACCTACTGTATAGTTTAATAACATATCCTGATAATAGATAGCGTATAATGTCCTCTGAATGTAATTTGAGTAAACAGCAGCTCTTCTTCTCATCTCATCTCTGTAACATAGTCACCACCATTAGATCTGCTTCCTTTATTACTCCTTCCTCCTCCAGAGGAATTCATTTACAGTACACCACCATACCACAAGCACAACGGTTTCAGTGACCTCTTGCTCATTTTATTTTTGCCATTTAGATTTGTTAGTCTTTGCTTGATGTGAGCGTTATTGATGATGCTGTTTTAATGTAGACTGACATGTTTCCTGATTTGGATTTTACATGACAAGTGGTTTTCTGTTATAATATAATTTGCAACATAATTTTGATTTTCGCTTTTCCAAAAACGATGGACAATTTTTAGTGGCTTTTTTTTGGTGGATTTTGTGAAGATTGAAGTTTTTTTTTTTTTTTTCCCCCCCTCAGGATTATTGGAATGATGACACCAAGCTGGAGTACAATGTAGATGCTGATAATGGGATCATTATGGAGGGTTATCTGTTCAAGAGGGCCAGTAATGCTTTCAAAACATGGAACAGGTTGGAATACACACAATAGTTCTATTTAAATTAGTGTTGTTTATCAAGAGAACGGGCATGACTGGTCAGAAACAAAATAGTTAAATAGGAAGTTACCCCATCAACCCATTTCATTAAAAGGGACTATTTTTGCACTTTCTTTCTTGACCAAAAACTCTTATTAAACTTAATTATCCTTACTTAAAGATCTAATAGTATTTCAGTATTCACAATTTTTTGTATTTGTATTCTGAGCACACTGGTTTCCCTCTTAGCCCAAAGATATTTGTTGTAGACCAATTAGCGTGGATGAAACGATTGATCTCTGTGTGTGCGTTTCTCTTTGTAGACGCTGGTTCTCAATACAAAACAATCAGCTAGTGTATCAGAAGAAGTTTAAGGTTCGTCACAAGAAGGTTTTTTTTATTTATAAATATTAAAACACAGATATTGGTGTGAGTGTTTTTTTTTTGTCCTTTTTTTCTTTCTTTTTTGTTTCTTTGATCCAGGATAACCCCACGGTGGTGGTGGAAGATTTGAGGTTGTGCACGGTTAAACACTGCGAGGACATTGAACGCCGCTTCTGCTTTGAGGTGGTTTCACCCACAAAGTGAGTCCAGCTCAACAGTAATGATGTACTGAAAGTTTGGGCAAAAGTTTGGCACTTTTTGTAAAAAAAATTTTTATTATTATTGTTTTTTCAAAATATATATTTAACTCATATTAAACTAGATATTTTAAAAACATTGGGGTTAATAACCTCTTTTGCAAAGGAAGGGTGACCTGTCCTAGACAGCAGCATCTTAAGTTGTAGACAAGACAATAACAATCGGCACTAAACCCAAGAGCAAGACATGAAGCTTTATTCATAATATTTATTATGCATAACATTCATATTTTACACCTACGTGATTAATTTAGTGTTTGTGTACCTGCATGTGTACAGGAGCTGTATGATGCAGGCTGATTCTGAAAAACTGAAGCAGGCATGGATCAGAGCAATGCAGAACAGCATTGCTACGGCCTTCAGAGACAGATCAGATGACTCGGAGGTGAATTTTTATTACAGAATCATCTGTTTTATATGATTAGATCATGTACATTCTTATGAAAGTGGTAGCATCTACAAAGAAAATGTGTTCTTTTTCCTTTTCAGTCGATTCACTTGGTACACCTCACATCATATCATATGGCATATCATACCCTCTCATGTCCTGGCTAAGACTTGTTTATTCACGCCATGAGGGCAGGCAAACTTATGGTGATGTAGGCGCAACCCCGCCTATAGATATAAACCACTGTCAACACGGTCACTTGACTCTTTACACTCTTCCCCTCACTGGGAACATCTTTTCTGTGGAGTTTGCTAGCTGCTGTTAGTTTACTCTACATCTTCATGTGTTGGGAATCAGTTTATCTGTTCTTGTTGGTGTTGGCGACTACAGCCTGCGTCGGCGAGCCGTCTACCCTCACCTGTGTCTGCTGATGAGGACATTCCGGTAGAAGTCCCTGCTCTCATCTGGGCAGATCAAATGGATTATGTGGTGGGGATGGAGGACTGCGAACTCCTCGGCAGTGCTGGCCAGCAGCATAGCTTTGAAGGGCCTGCTTTTCAGGATGATGTGCCTGAAAGTGGTCTGGTATTGGGGTGGATTGCTTAACTGCAATCGATCTCACGGATGCTTACTGTCACATATCTTTTCAGGCCACAGAAAATGTCAAGAAGCATATCGAGGTGGTGCTGTCTCCTTTTCGGGAGAAAGGCATTCACATACTGGACTATCTAGACTACTGGGCGCTAATAGCAAGCTACAGAGAGCAGGCAAAGAGAGGGGCAGTACTAGTCCAGTCTTGCATTCAGACTCTGGGTTTCTTAAAGAACATGCAGAAAATTTTGCTGACTCAAAGTCTACTCAAAGAGACTACTCAAAGCAGTTTTCATTTCCAGGTCTGGACATGTGTTCCTTTTCCAGCCGAGCGTATCTTTTGGAGAACAGAATATTCGCATTTCAGCACGGTCTTGCTCTGTTTCAGTTTCAGTTAGTCCTCAAGTGTTTTTGCACTTAATGGGGATGGCGGTGTCTGTTTGCTTTTGAACATGAGAGCGTTTCAATGCTGTCGGCTTTTCTGACCCCGGAGGGAACCCAGGCTGTTCCGTCAGGGTTCTCTGATAAGCAGGGTGTCGTTTTACAAGGTAGTATCAACGGATGCCTCTCTCACCGGGTGGGGCACTATTACACCCATGGACCCCAGCTCTATTGTATGCTTTTCCTCCAATAGAACTGATTTTGCCTGAGAGGCAGTGCAAGCAGGGCCTGTAATAATAATAAATATGTGCCTATGTAATCAATTGTTTGTCTGCTTTGCCAGTCCAGTAAGGGGTAAGGCGCTGTCCAAACCACGACTTTCTCTTTGTGGAAGCTATCTCATTAGCTTATAGCATCAAGGTTTTCCTGTTGCCTCAGGGTGTGAAAACACATTCAGTGATGGCTATGGCAGCGTCATGGGCGTTGTTCAAAGGGATGTCTCCGGGCGATATTTCTGCAGCAGCCAGTTGGTCTTGACCGCACACTTTTGTCCGGTTTTACCGTCTTGATATATTGACCCTCGCGGTGGCACATTCTGTCCTCTCTACCAGGTCCATGATGCACTACAGTTACTAGCAGGGTTTTTGTTCCTAACTTTGTGTGGGACATATATTCACGTCTGTCGAGCATCCATCAATGTGTTATACCGATTGAAACGACCGAAAGGTAACAAATGGTTATGGCTATAACGTCTGTTCCCTGAGGGAGAGAAACAAAGTTCAACACATTGCTGCGCTGAGTCACAGCTTGGAAAAGAGTGGCTGTTAAACTCTGAGTCTCAAGTACCAGCCTTGTATGGTGTAATTTAAGGTGTCTTCAGCCAGGACTCCAGAAGGTGTGATCTCTCAAGTTGGTCCTCTGTGGAGTTTGCTAGCTGCTGTTAGTTTATTCAGAATGCACATGAGAATTCATGAGAAGCATATTGTATGCTAGGAAAAGTGTGTTATGTACTGTAGGTAGAGACCAAGATGGTGACACGTGAACACTGCCAGCCTCAACTCCAGATTTGCCATATGTACTTATTTACTCAGTATTCCACCTGTGCAATCCAGTTTGTACGAGTGTAATCTACAACAGACATATTTGGATATGAATCTACACAACCTCCGTTACGGACTACCCATTCAACTTCAACCAGTTATCACTAAAGCTTCTGAGGCAGCTGCAACACAATGATTAACACAATTTTTCCCCGACCAGAAGAGTCTGGCGCAGAGGCCGTAAACAAGGATGAGGAAAATGCAGAGGATTTTGGATAAACTTTGATAAGCTAAGGATAAACCCACATCTACCAGCACTTCCTAGTATCATGGCACCTAATAGCATGGTGTGAGGACAAAAACCTGGAACTCAACAACAAGTAGACGAAGGTGGTCATTGTGGATTTCCAATGTGCTGGCAATCACACTTATACTCCCATTCACATCAATAGTGATGTCATTAAGCGTGTACCCAGCAGAGTCAACATCTCAGAGGACCTCACCTGGTCTCTGAACTCTTCGTGATTAGAAAGGCACAACAGCATCTGTATTTCTGTGGAGACTTGAGTCCCACCTACTGTATGCTCTAGGATAATGGTGATCTTTTACCACTGTACCACTGAGAGCATCCTCACAAACTGCAGCTCCGTGTGGAACAGCAACCGCCCTGCTTTGGACTGTAAAGCCCTTCAGAGGATGGTGAAAGCCATCCAAAGAATCTCTGGTATTTAGCTACTCACCATGGAGGACATTTTATAGAAATACTGTCTACAAAGTGCGATAGGCATTATCAAAGATACCCCTCACCACAATCATGGACTATTAGCCCTACTTCCATCAGGCAGGTGCTATATGTACCTCCGAGCCAAATGTTTGATTGAACCTGTCTATTAGATTTTTTAAAGAACATTATTAGCATTAATAAGTTCAATAGGATCAGTCTTTTTTTTCTGCTGGGATGCTAGGAAAGGTTTTATAATGGACAATGAAGAAATGTCCTATATGTCAGAAATATTTAATAATCTGATTCCTATAAGACCTTATGAAAATCATACTGCCATACAGGATTTGGTGGTCACAATACAATGTGTTTGACAGAAGTTGGACAGGAAGTCATCGCCATCCACAGGAAGTTTGGAGTCAGACCCCAGAGAGAAGAGTCTAAAAGGAGAAGGTGCCTTACAGAAGGTCATGGCCATTGCAGGAAACAACACATGCTGCGATTGTGGCCAGCCTGAGCCGAAATGGGCCAGCATTAACCTGGGGATCACACTGTGCATCCAGTGTTCTGGCATTCACAGGTACACAACCACACACACACACACACACACACACACACACACACACACACACACACACAGTTTAATATTTTCCATATTTTTCAAACGATTCACCCCTCTGTTTTGACCTTCATCTTCTCTTTTTTTTTAACCCCACAAAACACCATAACCACACAATCTGACATTCTCTTGAGTTTTCTTGAGTATTAAAAATTAAATGTAAAAACAGTAATTGCCATGTATATAATCATCTTCTCTGTGTCCTGCCATTATAATATGGTGCTGGATGACAGGGTGGTATGTGAATACTAATAATATACTAACACCTGGAGACGACTTCCACAAAAGTTAAATGAAGCACATCCCTACAGAAAACTTTGCAGTAGCAATGATTCCATGTGGTTTTCTGGTTCCATGAATTTCCTGTGAATGAGATACTACTAGTATCAGTTACTATAGAACTGATAACATTAGAACAAGTGCATAAATATAAACCTGTAGTACACAGCAAACAGGATTTTGGGATCTATATCAGCAGTTTTAAATCATTAACCACAACTGCATCCTGTACTTTAGGGGCATTAAACTGCTGTCAGATGTTGAACAGTTTTTTTTTTCTTCTCCTTTCTCTCATTAGGAGCTTAGGAGTTCATTTCTCCAAGGTGAGATCGCTGACTCTGGACACTTGGGAGCCAGAACTGCTGAAGGTAAGAAGAGAGAGAGGGGGACATGGTTTACCAGACGTTACACAGTCAGTGCTGACATACCGTACTACCAGTTAAAAGTTTGTACACACCTTCTTTTTCAGTTTTTTTTCTTTATTTTTATTATTTTCAGTATTGTATAATTAATACTAAAGACATCCAAACAAGGAAAGGGTTTGTATGGAATTATTCAGTTAACAAGAAAGTGTTGAGCAACCCAGAAGTTTATTTAATTTTTTTTCTTAGTTTATGCAAGTTCATTAGAATGATCAGCCTCAGAAACCACTGATTTACCGTATCTCATACAAGAGCCCGCGTAAATACTTCTTGGAGTTTAATCAGCAGACTTATTTTAACATCCAGTGTTCAGTGGAGACTGCGTGAGGCAGGACGTCTTAGTCAAATTATGACAAAGAAATCATTACTTCAGACAGCAAGCAGAAGAGACATGTTTGGGCCAATAAACACACGGAATGGACATTAGATCAGTAGAAAACTGTCCTTTGGTATGATGAGAACAAATTTTAGATTTTTGGTTCTAACTGCCATGTCTTTTTGTAAGACATACAGTAGAGAGGATGTACAGGTGGTTCCTGAATATGTGGTGCCCTCCATGAAGAATGGAGGAGATGGTGTGATGGTGAGAGGCTGATTTGCTGGTGACACTGTTGATTTTTGTTGAAATTTGCAACTTTATGGTTTGTGCTTAGTGGCACCATCATTTGTTTTCTAAAAGGACAAGGATCCCAAAGACATCACTGGGTCATGTAAGAGCAATTTGTCCAAGAATGAGAGTTAATCAAATTGAGATGGTTTGGGATGAGTTGTACCATAGAGTGAAGGAAAAACAGCCAAGTACTCCACACCTCTGGAACTCCATCAGTATTGTTGGAAAAACGTTCCAGGTGACCACCTCATGGGGCTGACTAAGAGAATGCCAAGAGTGTGAAAAACTGTCATCAAAGGAAAAGGTGGCTACAGAAGAATCAAAATAAACACTATCTCAGTTATTTAACACATTTTTGTTGACTGTATAATTCTATATTTGTTTTGTGATAATTTCATTAAATAAGAATGTGTGTCCAAACGTTTGACTGGTATTGTAGGAGTGCAGGAAACAGTAATATTAGATCAGTCCAGTATCACTCAAACTCGCACTTTGTTCGTCACTCTTTTCCACATACACATCACACTATATATATATAATTTTTTAAAATTTTTTTATTTATTTATTTTTGCAGACACATGTTTTAGTAACCATGGCGATTACAGTGACGATCCCTGGGTTTATTGGGTCGTCTGAGATGTGGATTAGATTGTAAGAAGGTTTTTACCTCCCAGTCGTTACAATTTACTTCTATGCAACTGGTGGACATCATATTTAATTATAATAATTAAACTTATAAAATTGTTATTGCAATTTCATTAGCTTTCATTAAGTTCCTTCGTTCACTGCTGCAGAAAAAAAAACACCCACTGCGAACTGTAATTTGATGTGTGATTTTTAACTACAAACCCCACAAAGTACAATATGTATTCTGTAGATTGCTGTAACCTTATGTATGTAAATGTTTTTCAGTTAATGTGTGAGCTTGGAAACCGTGTCATAAATCAGATTTATGAAGCTCGCCGTGAGGAGCTTGGAGCACGGAAACCACAACCAGGAGACTCCAGGTACACGTTGTGATTTGTACATGAAGTCCATCCATCTAATGATGTCTGTTAAAGATGGTTTAGACACTTCTGTATTGGTAGTACATCTAGAAGTCTTGTCTTAATATAGAGATTAATGTTTAATCTCTCTGTCTGTCTCTTAGGCAAGATGTGGAATCGTACATCAGAGCCAAGTACGTTGATCGGCGATTCATCAGAATGCCGTCAGATGAAGAGTTGAAGTTGAAGATCATGGCTTTGAGTGTAGAGCAGAAACGACTCAGTGACCCCTGTGAACCACAAACGCAACAAGAAACACAACATACACATTTACAGAAAATGCAACCAGCTTCCAGAGCTCTAGGTCAGTGCAACACTAGATTGGACAATGCCAAGAAATATAAATTTTTATTAGTTTCCTGTTCAGTGTATGGTATTATTATGTCAAATACAGTAATTTAACATTTAACTTTGTAATTTAACATACAGTTGTAAAGATTCTACAAAATGCTATAGTAGCCATGCTGGTTAAACATCACCAACAGTGTCACCAGCAAAGCAACCCCACACCATTACACCTCCTTCTCTATGCTTCACAGTGGAAACCAAACATTTAGGAACCACCTGGTCATTCTTGTAACATCTAACAAAGACATGGCTGTTAGGACCAAAAATCCAAACTTTGGTCTCATCATACCAAAGGACAGTTTTCAACTGATCTAATGTCCTTTCCTTGTGTATCAAGTCTCTTCTGCTTGTTGTTGTTTGAAGTAATAATTTCTTTGCCGCAGTTCAACCATGAAGGCCTGACTCACGCTGTTTTTGAACAGTGAATGTTGAAATGTGTCTGCCAAATGAATTCTGAGAAGCGTTTATATGCGCTTTAATCTAAGGTGCTGCAAATCTGCGAATTTATCTTTTCGACATTTTGATGCTGCATGTTGATGCTGCAACATTTGCAGCATCACAATGTGTATTTCCATCTAGAGTTAAACATTTTTGTTTAAGATCTTGAATTGCTGCTGGGAGAGTCAAATGTCTTCTCCAGCACATCCCAAAGATTTTCAGTAGTGTTAAGGTCAAGACAGTTTATATGTCAAACTGATTCCTCATGTTCTCAAAAACGCTCTTTCACAATTTGAGCCTGATGAATCCTCCCTTTCCTCTGAATACTCTGTGCACTCTGTGTGGACAGACTTGGTCAATATTCAATCATCATTATCAGTTAATACTAACAAAGTATAGCTTCCAAAGGTCCAATGGCTCTAGTTTAAATTAGCATGAATACATGATTTCATTTGGTTACATCATGAAACGGGTTCAATTTTGGCTCCTAAAAGTTTCCTTTGGCTCCAAAGTTTTTTGCTTTTAAAGATTCATGTTTCAGTGAGATCTCATCACATTTTGTGGAAATGTTCTTATTTTCACTAGAAAACATCATCGCTCCTTTTTTCCCCCCTCCTGCTGTTTTTTTTTTCCCTTGCAACTTGTTTATGTGATCTCCGATCAGTTCTTCTGACCACATTTCTTCCATTAATGGTTCACCACTATCCTAACATATTTTTAAAAAATGCATTGGGCAGTTCTTAAGCTAGTTCCAGTCATTTCAGCAATCTCTCTAACTGTTATCTTGCTTATCGTATGCTTAATGTAGAGCATACGATAAGCATGCTTTGTGAAACACAATAACATTTTTTCCGTGACTGTGAAATAGGCCTTCTGACATTGTTGTCAGAAGGGACTTCTGAAATAGGTCTTCTGACCGAAGCTGCACGCTGCATCAGTTAGAATTTAAAAGAATTATTGGCAGCTGAAAAATATTAATTACTGTGACTCCTTTTGTCCATGCAGTTTGGTTAATTATTGTGTAGCACACATTTACTTATTCTGAAAACAACACTGACAATCTCTGATTGTCTCTGATCTCTGAAAAGCAGCTGGTTTGGTGTTAGATTATGTGCGTTGTACCGTAAACAGCACAAGCAACACGATCAGGATAAAGAGATTGTAACTTCAAACAGAGAGAGAATGAGAATCGAAATCAGCAATAAGATTGATCATTGGCTATGTTCACATTCCAGTCTGAAGTGACTCGATTCTGATTGTATTTGTTTATTTATTACTGTAATCTGATCCACGGTCATGCAACTTGGATAAGCACGGTCAGATCAGAATTCATTCGACTTTTTTGCCTCTGCTCATGTGGGGGACATTCGCTAACCTCAGTTAGCACTGGCAGCATGGGGATTTCATAGCAACACTAGCAATAGCTAGTAAAGCAGTGAGATGTCTGGCTTTCTTTGATCTTCTGGATGTTAAGGAATTCAACCAACTAACTGCTTGCCATTCTCCAGAGCAAAACCCCAAGCATATTTTGTTAAAATCACCTCCATTGTTGCAATGAACAAGTGCTTGCCCAGATTTATGACATTTTAACCTACAATATATGATGTAAACGAAGACATTGATATGTGCACATGCGTGTCGTTTCAGAGAATAGATATATCCATCTTAGAATCAGATAAAAGTCTGAATTATGAATGTGGACAATAATGACATAAATCCAATCTGACCAAAAAAAATTGGAATGAGCGGTTTGTAACGTGATCGTAGCCATTGTGCTGCTATTCGCCGTGACCCCACGTCCCTTTTTGCTTTCCCTTTCTGCAGCTTTTGTTTAACTGCGCCTATTTGACACATTCTTTTCTGCTTCTTGACTAACTTCCCCATCTTCTGACCTTTGCCCTGTGACTCAACTCTTTGCGTAGCTGTGAGTGGCCTTGAAGGTTCCAGTGAATCTCTCTTCTGTCCTGCTGAATTAGATTCTCTCTTCTCCTACTTTGATGCATCTGGCAAGCGCAGTAGTAAGTACAGAATAACTCCCACTATGAGCTGAACTTCATCCTCTAGCACCTCTCTGTCTGCTTTCTTACATTCTGCTTTTTCATTTGCTTCTTTAAAACCATTCTGTTGCTTTGGTGTTCCTTTTTTTGGGGTTCATTGCTCATAGACCTGGTGATGAAGGCAGAGGTTTGGATTATGTGTTAGTGAAGTGTGTGTGTGCTTGTGTTCCTTAGTGAAAAGTGCAGACACCGGCAGCATTACCAAAGCTGAAGGAAGCCCTTTGGTCTTAAGCACCAGCCAGAATCATGCAGGTCTGATGCACATATTTTATTTATATGATGGATTCTGGAATCTGAGTAGTCAAACTGTGTTTAACAATAGAGCATAGGCATCTGACAGGTTTATAATTCCTATAATAACAGCTCACTGTATCATTTAAATAAAACACAGATTATTAGTATCACAAGTACTGAATACCTGTCAGCTACCTGTCAATACCTGTTTTTTTTTAGGGGTTAGTGTTGCAGGTTTATTTTTGTGTGACCTTTCTTTCTTATGTGTTCAGCAGAAGTAGATGAGCCTCAGGCCTCCACGTGTAGCAGTAAGGAGAAGCTGGTTTTCTCCGAACCAAAGCAGTTCTGTCCCAGTTTACAACTGTACTGGGCCTCATTTACACGCAGTCTTCCTGACATGGCTGAAGCTCTAGCACACGGAGCAAAGGTCAACTTTATCAACACGGAGGAAGAGAAGAGATCGCCACTAATAATGGCAGTACACGGAGTGAGTTTTCATCAACAGTCAAATAAACACTCTACAGTTTACTGCACATATATGCACCATGAGTTCAAGTCTCTGAATGCTAAGCCCTGGAATAGCATTTTTTCCTCCCACAAAAGGCCATCTGTAAAGGTAGAAGGAAGGAAGCTTCAGTTGGAAGTTCCCCACACATTTCTCAGAAGCATCTCGTCACATCCAGTTTATAATAATGTACAAAAAAATTCAGCTGCTTATTCTCCAGAGGGGTTTGACCTCTCTTTCTGGCACTTGATGACATTTTTAATGCACAGCGTACTGTGCGTATAACATGAGGCATCCAGTGTGCTGTGTATGTAGACCACAAGAGGGCAGTGCTACGCCATGTGTTTTCTATTTACACCTCACCTCTCCCCCTTGAACCAATTGAAAAGGTGGATTTGAAACTGGTGACATTAAAGATGGCTTTACTGCTTACTTCCTCCTCAACTAAGAAGAAAGATGATAAAAATAACTTTCAGTACATTTTGTATGTGTATAGTTATCTCCTGAGAAGAGGAGTGTAACTTTTATAACCTAACCTGTCCTTTATATCTAAGGTTTATGTTTATCTAAGGTTTATGAATAACCTTGCATCATTCTACCCCCCTCCATTCTCATCAAATAAGCATCAGTGGTTATATCTACTGTGTCTAGTCCAGGGTTTGGACATCTGAATAAATCAAAAAACTTCAGGAAAAGTGACCAGCGTTTGTGACCTGGGCAAAGAACAACCTGCGGAGGGCTGTTTCTAAACAGCAGCTCTCTCATTGGATTGTGACGGCTTTGGCCTATAGCTCTATAGCACAGCAAGATTGTCTGCACACACTACTAGATTTGTGCTGAAGTGTGTTGGTCTCGCCCCATACACTTGCTCATATGTAGTCAGGAATAAATGTGTAATTTTTGCATATGCAGTGGACACGCCGAGAACGTTCCGGCGTGAGATGCTCACTGATGCTTCATAGAGGACCAGGATTATGCAAATAACCCTCAGATGTGGGTTTGCTCACAGATCAGAAATTAACAATAATGTTGTTCTTGTAGGTTATTCAAAGAAAATTAAATTGTTAAATAAAATTTAAACATATGAAAGAACAGTCTGTGATCAAAGCATGAACAATGACTAAGAAGGATGAGGTACCAGAGCAGGATGCAGGAATTCTCTGGTATGGTTCAGCTCACATGGCAGGGAAATAGACATGAAATACAGAATCATGGATTGTTTAATATTAATGCTGTGTGTGTGCCTGTGTCCAATAATTTCTCAGGGCTCTCTGGTCACGTGTGAGTTTCTGCTCCAGAATTCAGCCAGTGTGAATCAGTGCGACAGTCAGGGCAGAGGACCACTACACCACGCCACCATACTTGGACACACTGGGTCAGTTTACAAACACATACAGTACTTTATTGATAGCAGTACAGTCAAGTAGTAAATATAATGTATGGTTGAAATGTGATTTTAAAGCTTTTTTCTCTTCCTCAGCCAAGTGTGTTTATTCCTGAAGCGTGGAGCCAATCAGAATGCAACAGATATTGAAGACAAAACACCACTCTCCATTGCAGTGGAGGCAGCTAATGCGGACATTGTAACACTGTGAGACACTTGCATCACACACTTTTCACAGTTCAGTTTAGGGTTCAATTTCCTTTAAATCGTTTATTCTTACTTAATTTTCTGATTATCATTTAATTTGAATATTTTTCTATGACTAGGTTACTGGATTATTACTGATTACTGACTCTGTGTTGACTTTTCTCTTCAGGTTGAGACTGGCCAAGATGAATGAAGAGATGCGAGAGTCAGAGGGACCATACACAGGGCTTACAGGTCAATATTCCTCTAACAGTCCCACTGAGATTCAATACAGGAAGTGTATGGAAGAATTTATTTTCTTACAGCTTGGAGACTCTTAACAGTCTTAATCCATTTCACCCAAGTGACATTCTGAGTTTTTAATTAATTTTCAGCAGTCCTCACAGTAGTGCAGCTTCAAATCACAGGTTTATATTACAAATGCTGTGATCCTTCCAGGAAAAACGTTAATGTTTGAACTCAAAGTCCTAAACTAATACACCGCCCCAAGAGTACAGAGTTCTTGCACCGTTCTGAGTTAATATAAAAACACAAGCCACCACCTCGAGCCTTAAGTGCTAAACAAGGTTAGCACGCACTTCTAGCTGAATGTCAGCATTCATATATTTTTCACTGAGTCACAACCTGGATGAAAACGGAGAAACAGCAGTCTGTAGACTGGCACTGAGTAGTCCACTGCTGTTGGATGTAGTTCACTTTGTTTTATAGAGAGCAGTATGGTTGAGAGCTGGTCTGCTTTAGCCTAGCACAGACGCCCACCTGCCTGTTGCGCTTGCGGCTACCCTTTCTCCAGACATTGGCACTGATGACACCAAGGGCTGGTTCCTTCAGCAGTCATCAAAATTCACATGAACACTGTTAAATGTTTATACAGATTTTCCAAAATTATAATAAGGAGATGAGTGTAGGTTTGCAAGTAATCAGATAGACTACTTGTAATAAACAAAGTAACATATCCAGTATTGAGACCTAGCATAAACATTTTATTTTATTGTATCTCTTTGTTCTTGTTTTATCTAAAGGGTTATTTTGGGATTATGTTTTTGGGGTTATGTTTGCCTTAAATAAAAATTGTGACGCATATACAGTAACTACACTATATTTAGGCATTTGGCATTAAAATAGGTCTTGAAATTTGTCACCCAGAATGCGAGCACAATGCAAGTAATCAGGGCCATTTTCACAACTCTAGTTCAATGCAAAAGTGCGTTCCAAGTTCAGCTGAGACTCATGTAGCTTCTGCAAGTTCCACTGAGCTAAATCGAGTAATCGATCTTTCAAAGTAAAGGTGTAGTTAATACAAATTTAACTCTGCTTTCCCCAGAAATAGCTGTATGGCTAGTTCCAGTAAATGAAACATAGTTCAGTTTGTAGTAAATGCACCAAAACTTTATGAAAGATACCAGCAAAAACATGGAAGATGCTAAAACACGCTGTTCTCACCTTCTCCTCTTTGGCTGTTTCTCATCAATTTATTTGTTTTTACAAGGAAAAGGTGGCTGAAACTCAATCTGTAACGCTACTATGTGCTTAATATTCTCTCGCTCACACTGCCCAGTGAACGAGGCTCTAGTGTCAGTTTTGTCAAAAAGAAATAAAGCTATGACACATTTTTAATATCATGAGGACACAGGAGGTCACTATGAGGTCACAACAGGGGGGAAATCAAATTAGCTTGTCCTAATTAATCCTGGCCAATTCAGAAAATGGAAAAAGAACAAAAAGAACTGTATTTTTCTCATGTTTTAGTGTTTTGTATACATACTCTGGAGACTCATAATTAACATTTAAAACTTGATCTTTTAATAGCATACGTTATTTTAATTATTAGAATTTATTTTAAATTAATTGTTCAGTTTAACTATAACTCGTCTCTTCCACTGAAGCATTTGTACAGACAAGTTGAAAGATTTAGATCTAAAATTATCTAAGATGGAGTCCATGTCAACCCGAGCGCACGCTGGCATTACAACAAAAATAAAACAATTACAAATAATGCTTGTAATTGCAAATTTATATTAAAATTGCATAGTAAATTAGAATTAGAAAATTGCATATTAAATTAGAAAAGAATGTAATACCGATGTGGTTCCACTAGTGCTCTGAGACTTCTGAACTCCACTGTAGTGTTTGTGTAAATGCAAAACTGATGTATTGCTGGCAGTTTGCAAGCATATCAAATATACTGTAAAAAGTTATTGTAATATTGTATTTTTGTCTAATCTCCCACTCCTACTAAGTCCTCAGTGTCTAGAACAGCACATGAGTATGTGACGCGTTTGTTTTTCAGTTCCTTCCACTATTATAGCCCCAAATTAATTATAAACTGACAAAATATCTGGTCTTTCTTTAGTTAAAAAGTTAGACTGATTGTCATGTTGCTTTATAGAGAAAACAGAACAGAAACTGAGGTGATCAATACAGTCAGTAATGTTGGTCAAAACATTCCTAAGTTATATTACTTAGGTAGAGCTGCAACTATTTATAGATCTCAATTTATATGTATTTTATATATGTTGACACTTCAAATGTGTAGAATTTTAGCTGTAAATCTGCAGTTTTATTTAATTATTTATTGTTGATTTTCATTTTTGTATCTTGGTCAGCACAAAAGACAATTACACAGTGTTTAATTGTATCTGAGATGATGTGAAACCTAATTATTGTATATATTTAATTATTTATTTTATGGTAAGCGAACTTTGCAAACTTTGTTGTGAAATATTACTGTATATATAAATCTAAATTATTCAGTTTATTTATAAGAATAGTTAAGACAGATGAATGTATATTATGTAGATCCTGTAATATATTCAGTACATAGACCTATGTGTATTATACACACAAATTGTTAGCTTTAGATACCAAATGAATCATAATAGTGCAGCTTAAACATAGTACAGGATTGTAGTAGGTGTGAGTTAGGGGTGTACCAGTATGCGATTGAAAGATAAAAAAAAAAAGATCTGGAACTCCTATGTTATTTTACTCATAAACTTATAAACTTGTACAAACTTGTAAAAAGTGTCGAACTGCCCATAATTTCCTTGACTTACGAAACACACTTGCATTCCTGATTGAATAAATGAATAAAAACACCTTAATTTAGCTATCTAGGTGCTAGGGCAAATGGTACAAACTATTTATTTATTTATTTGTTTGTTTGTTTGTTTATTTGAAGATTTTGCACAACTCTGTAATCCCTAGTTTCATGACAAGTTATTTTGAGGTTTTATTTCCAAATCTTGGAGTTTTTCCCTTTACGGAGTGATGTCAAATCAACATGGCTGCACACAGAATGGAAAACCTTTTAAATGTGTTTTATTGCAAGTATGCAAGTAGCTTTAAATACATAATTTTAACAAAATTAACATGGACATATTTGCTTGTTAAATCCAAAAGAAAATGACAATACTGTTTGAGAAAGAAAACTAGTTTTACTAATGCTAGTTAGTACCCTAGCATATTGCTAAGAAATGCCAAGAGCTTCCTATTTTATTGTCAAATGCACCGGATTCCAAAATGAAGCAATTCTATGAATCACGACTAAATAAACTTTTCAAACCTTTATATATTTCATATTTTATATTTGAATATTGGTATAGCAGTCCTCAGTTGTGTACTGCCTGTCCCATTAATTTGAAAGAATAAAATTAGTGGAAAAAATCATCTTGTACACACCATTCACTACAATAAAAGTCCTGTACCAAGCAGTACAGATACGCATACTGTTACATCCCTATAATATTTGTATTCATATACATTCTACTGGTATTTGTGCATGCATTTGTTTAAATCCACATTTATTCTGTGAAATTGATGCAAACCCAGCTGTCTGTGAGAATTCTTTACTAGCATTTCCTCTTGCATTATTTTGTGAAGTGGAGACGCAAACAAATCTTTTAATATTAAGATAAGATGCAATAAACTTTTCTGTTTCTCTACACACTTCCTCTACTTCCTGTTTTCTTTCTTGTTCTTTTTATCACACTCTCCTGATGAGTTCTAAGACCACAGGTATGACTTCTTGTTCTCCATTTTTCCATCTTTATCTTCATCTTTCCAGCTTTTGCTTCATTTCAGCTCATGTCTGCTCTTTTTTTGCATTTATTTGTTCATTAATGTTCATTTGCTTTCTGTTCCTCAGGCGATGAAACGTACCAGGACATTTTCCAGGATTTTTCTCAGATGGCATCGGATGATCCAGATAAACTCAATCGCTTCTGATATTAAAAGTTCTTTGCTCGTGTGTTTATCATACAGCAAAATGGTGGTAATTATTTAATGCAATTTGTAATATTTTATTTTGCTTTTCAAAGCATTAGAAACCATTTGAAGTATTTTACATTTCTCAAAATCCAGAAATACTTTACAGAAACACACAAGAAATTGTTACAGGAAAATAGGTGGTATAACAAATGATGTTTGGTCAGATGCGAGTCATACAAGTTGTATTTTTATGTCTTTTACATTATTACTGCATGAGCTCTGCTTTATTTTACACTATATCTTAACTCCCTCATATGTCCTGTTGTCTTTTTTTTCGTCACGTTTGGTGTTATTTTTTGGGAGAATCACTTTTTAGGGCTTCAGTTAGTTCTGTATGGGTTATATAATGTTCATATTAATGTTAAAGCCATATATGGGATTATATTTTTCTATTTTTTTTTTATCAACATTGTTTTGTGTGGTGTTGTACGTCTTCCTCTTCCCCTCTACCTACCCCCCCTTTTAATCATATCACACTTCCGTTTAAGTCCAGTTGTCCATTATGGCCTGTTTTTACTTTAAATGATTTATTGGTCGTTTTGTCACCATACCAACAGAGTTTTTGTTTGGGTACATTCATTTTAGTTATTATACATTTAAGCAATCGGCATGGAGCTCTTTTAGCACTTTTTATATATAAAAATATATAATTTATATAAAAATATTTCTGCTATGAATTTTTAAGCTTGGGAATTGTTGCTTTCTGCATAGTTAAATGAGGCAATGTGAGTCTGAACATTTTACATATATGCTAAATGAATTTATCAGCAGTGTTCTGAATATACTGTAATTAGATGAATTATGGTCTTAAGTGCAAAACTATATAAATGAACTTCAGACAAACAGGTATAAAACTTTTTTTAATGCAAAGGAGATATAAATCTATTGCTGTTTTTATTTTTGTCTTTGCACTTTCCTATGATTTTTATTATTAGTCATAGTATTTTTTTTTACATGTTCCCCTACATTTTATCCAAGTCTTTTTTTTCCCCCCTTAATCAATATGTTTCTTTCTTTGTACCGATCTGATTTATATCATTTATTATTCCTAATCATTAAGTGGTAGAAGCATTATATTTTTGATGTGCATCAGCTGAGATTCTCTTCTGAAGACCTACAGAAAGGTGCTAAGTGTTTGCATATAAATGGTACAGTTATGTCTGTAACCAGCAGGTGAACTGATAAGATCTTGGCACTGATCCAAATAGGATCAAGGTCACAACCATGTAAAGTGTGTAGTTTTGTGGCTTAATAACTCCCTATTTATTTATAGTATTATATTTTAAGAGGGAATTGTGACCTGTAGAAGTGTTGGCGGTGGGGTCATGCCTGCTCTTTGTTTTTTATTGCTCTCTCACATCCTTCTGTTTTTTTTTTCTCTCTCTCTCTCTTTTATTTATTTTATTTTTTTACTTAAGCAGTAATCATTTTCTTTAGTTTTTCCCCTCCTGCTTTCTTTGTTCTTATTTCTTCTTTTATGTGGATTAGGTCAACTTTAGAATTAAAGTGAATTGTAAAATGCAGAGTGAAGATGTGTGCAAAAGTTTTAAATGTGCATCAAACTTTTCTCTCATGTAAATTTTGTACATACATGGGCTTTTTTGTGTTTGAGAATGAAATGGCGGTACTTTAAATGAACTGCTCTGTGGTTTTTATTATTGTAACGATTATAATTCTGCAGATCATGAGGTTCAATTATGGAAGAAGCTGTATGATTTCTGTTTGACTTTTATATAAAGCATTTTATTCTCCTGTCCATAATAATGCATTGTTATTAAAAGTATTTGAGCGACTGGCAAGGTCCCAACAACTGAGATTTGTAAAGCTGCAAGTCTTGTTAGGGGTAGAGCTGAGTTGGAGCTGTTTGTTTACTGTCTTAGAAAGTGAATGATCACACATGTTCATGTTGTGGGGGTGATATCAGGATGCTGTTTCTATTTGCATGCATGTTGGCTATTTTGTGTGCCCAATGAGAGCAGTTTAGACAAAGAGCGGGACGGCTTTGTAAAACAGACATGTTTAATATCTCTATCTCTAGTTAATCTTCACTATCTCAGTGGTCTAAGTTACTTTGACTATGGCATAGTGTTGGTTTAAACATTTCAAGGATTCCTGATCCTGGATTTTTGAGGTTCATCGTTTACACACGATTGCATAGCCAAACTAATTCAAGCTGAAAGGAAATCTACTGTAACCCAGTTGCTCTTTACAACCAGCATAAACAGAAAAACATCTCATTTAAGCTTGAGGAGGATGGGCTTCAACAGCAGATCATCACCTCAGGTTTCAGTGCACTTGTCCAAGGGCAGGAACATGAGGCTATACAGTAGTACGCACATTATATAGATTCATTATACATACACTGATGTATTTCAGGTGTTTATTTCTTTTTAATTAGCTGGTGACAGCATGGACATATTTTGAGATTTGCTCGTATATTGTCTGTACGCGGTATATTTACACTTAATCTGTTTTGAAGTGCTGAAGCTTGACCACCATGCAGTTCCAACAGCCTAACTTTTTAAGGCTCCTTAATAAAGTTAATGTGAAGTTAAATAGAAAATCACTTCTGACCCAAACATTATAGAGAAGAGTGGGTTTGGGTCTGAAATAAAAATGTAGTAAATGCACTTTCTTTTTAAACTTGGTGGTTGAAATGAAAGATAATTCCGCTAAAGAGGAACCTCCAAATTAACAGCTTTTCCTCTGTCTGATCCTAAACAGCAGGAAGCTTGCAGTAATTTAACTAGAACACAGTGAGTGAAAGCTGTCAGTAAGCAGCTCTTGTGTGTTCACACTACACCGTGAAGGCATTTGAAGTCAGACATGAAGCAAATTCCATTGTTTTATGGTTTCTATTTTTTCCACATTTAACAGGTGGAAGGTCAATGGTGTAATGACAGTTATATTAATTTAGAAAATAATGCAAATTAGAAGTATTGTACTGGAATTGCCAGGCTTTGCACAACAGAAGTAAGCAAACACCTTTACAATTGCACCTACATAACAAATGATTCAAAATTGTATCACCTTTGAATAATTGCAGTAATAATTGCACTTCTAAATTGACTAGTAGCGCTTCTTCTTGTACCAAAAACTAAAACTTTAAATACTACAGACTAATCAGATCAAAAGTACAGGTCCTAAAGTATGCCACAAACTGCAACAATGTGAACAAAAGTGAATACACATGTGTTGACTGACACGTTAGAGAGCCTGACAGAAAGCATGTTGAGCATAATAGCTCTATATGGTAAATAATTTCACAAAGACGCAAAGGATACAGGAATCCACAATCTTTTTTTTTTTTTTTAAACCACATGGGCAAATGCTCCGGATATCGGACAGGGGTGATCTGTGAAGTTTAATATTCATGCACTCTGGTTTCTAAAAAATAATTTTAGATTTAGATGAGTGAACACTATTACCTGGCTACGTACAGAGTAAGTGTCGGAGCTACACAACCTCTCCAGCACAAAGCAGCTGAAAATAATCTGAAGAATGGCAGAACATCCCTCTCTGGAAAGCAGTGCATCATTGGAATCGTCCATGCTGAGCGACAGAGTCGGCCCTTCACTTCCGATTGTTGCCTGATTCCCGTCTCTGTGTGCATGGAGTTTGCATGTTCTCTTGGTGGGTTTCCTCCTGGTACTCCGGTTTCCTCCAACAGTCCAAAGACATAGACAAGACCTAGACAAGGCTAGGTTAATTGGTGTTCCCAAATTGGGCGTAGTGTGTGTGTGTGCCCTGCGATGAATTGGCAGCCTGTCCCGCCTTGTGCCCCAAGTCTCCTGGGATAGGCTCCAGGCCCCCCGTGACCCTGAATACAGGACTAAGTGTATAGATGAGTGAGTGAGTGTAGTAGCTGCACTACTTCATGTGTTTCTATTAATTAACTAATCCATGAAACAGTTGAACACGGCAATTTTTTTCAGTTTACTTCAAATTGGGATACAAATCATACCAAAGTGTGATGAGAGAAAGATAAACAGGGAAACATGCCTCTTCATAAACCTTTATTTACAGTGATTGTCTCCACATTTTTTTTTTGCTGATTTCAACAATTTCAAGTCAGAATTAGAAATGCACATAAATCAGAATCATTAAATATGACATACCCTAAACCTTATAGCTAGTATATTTTTAATTTAAGTACCAGAGTATTTATTAATTTCACAGTTTACAATGTTCAGTGTCTAATATTGGCTCTGCTGTTTTTAGGGTTTTTTTTCTGCTATAAAAATAAATAAAACATTACCGTGTGGCTGAAAAATAAATATTTCTGCTTTACGCCAAAGCGCACACGTCTATAGAATGAGTGTATACCCTAACTGTAGTGTTACCATCACAAATGTGAATAAATTGCATACAGGGGAAAGAAAAGGAAAAAAAGAACACTGGGTGACATTTACTTAACAAATAAAACAAAATAAAATTCATGCACATTTACACACAGGTTGGGGGAATTAATCTTTTCCACAGTACAGACTGCACATTAGGCATGCTCATGTTTCAGGTGTGTGATGTCAGAGAAATGTACACACGTTTTCAAACAATTTATACCACAAAATGCAGACAATGAAAACATAGTTTAAAAAAGTGATTAACTTCTGCCTAGTAAATGGCAATTAAAGTACCTTTGCAGCAGAGTGTTTAGTGTATACTTTCCTCAGAAATGTACAGTTTTTTGTACTATCCAAAATGTTTACTAGCTAACATTGTCATGAGCAGAATCGGACAAATAAACCCTTATAAACAAAACCATTTTAATGCTCTGCTATACAGTACCTTGTAGAGATTTTCAGCCCTTTCAGATTTCAGTAATGTAATGCTCCTCTCAATAAACATGATGTGGGCTGATCAAGTGCATGAAGGCATGTTAAACAGAATTGAAATACTGGTGTGTATGTGTTCATACATACACACACAAACATAACACAGTCTTCAGATCTCCATGAGTGAGGTAGAGATTTTTTGTTTCCTCCTATTTAACATACATAACAACTAATGCTATTTTAAATACATTCACAAATCAGTATGGTGTAATACCTCAAACATAAATCTCAATAACCACTCAAAACCACCTGACCACAAGTAGAGTTTTAAAAAATAATACAGTGGAACCTTGGATTGCAAGTATAATTCCTTCTGGAAGTGTGTTCGTATATCAACACACTCGTAAACAAATCAAATTTCCCCATATGAAATAATGAAAACTCAGATTATTTGTTCCACAGCCCAAAAAAATAAATACATAAAAATAATTAATACAAAATACAAAGTAAAAATGCGGACAGTTTCTGTTAGTGTTTCGTCGGTGTGTCAAAGTTTATTAAAAATCTTTGCTCGTCTTGTGGAACACTCGCAAACCAGGTTACTTGCAATCCAAGGTTCTACTCTACATCCTTAAAAAGAAAAATCAAATACAAAATAAAAAAATATTTAGTGGTTTCTTTTATAAAAACTATCCTTCTCCAGGAAGGACCTGCAATGCTGCTTTGAAAATTTTAAAACTTCTTTGCATTAGTGTTCAAACAGCACACTAATTGTGCTAGACATAACAAAGGGGGAGGGGGGGGGCAGTGTACTTAAAAAAACATGGTACATCTGACCTTTCTGTAAACAAGGACAGGTGCAACTGTTAGTAGCTGCAAAAAATCATTAGTAGCCAGGGCTGCACGATTTCTGCTAAAATGTGAATCATGATTTTCTGTAGTGCTGTCTAAAGAGAACTTTTAACTCTTGTTTCAACTTTCAACTCCGCTCTTGTAAAAGGTCACATTTTCCTATTTTAAAACCCTTAAAGTGACTAAATTTTATACTGAGGAACTTAAATAGAATATTGACAATTATAAATAAAAATAGCACCTATAATTTTTGGACATCCAACCACATGTGTGAGTTTATATCATTATTACATGAGCATAAGGTAAATGTCAGTTTGTTAGGTAGTTTAAAATTAAACAGATAGTACAGTATAGAAATTACTGCTGTCAGAGGGTTTTTTTTTTGGTCAATTTTAATATGTTTCTAGTACACTTCTATGTAGCTTTCTATCGTAACAACTAGAATCAATGTGTCAGGTTTAATTAGCTAATGCAGAAAGTTACTGTATATCCCATATCACATTGTACATGCCTGTCTCTTTTAAGGCAGTAGTATGTATTTTAGTTTTTAGTTGACCAAAACATGGTATTGGTGCTAACAAGCATCTGACCTAGTGAATTTTTAGGTAGGATCATATAACGCTATTTTTAAAAAATATTTCAATATCTTAATTGTCATTCAGATGAAACTTGGCCAATTTATATTTCACATGAAAAGACCTGAAAGTGTATTATTCTCAAATGAATTTGACATGGTTACGGATACTACCGATTTTGTGCCATTTAAGTTTTGTTTCTCATGCACAGCACTAAGGTAGACCTTGAATTTTAATGGGATATGCGTCATCAATAATTATTGGGCAGATTACAAAAAGGAATTTTAACTGAATAAACGATAGTTTTCTATGTTTTATGTTTGTAACATAATGTGTGTGTCTCATTTGGAGCATTTAAACAAAACCACTGTTTTAATTTGTGTGAAAAATCCTTAATTTAGCATGCAATGCTTGGAATGGAGAGACATTTACCTTATACTGATAAACATAAAAGAAATTATTGCATGCATTGATAAAATATATACCAGCTGCTTAACTCAAAAACAGAAGAAAACATAACAGTTTCAAACGCATTGAGCGACACAGAGAGCAACAAAGAAGCCAATCAGAAGAAGGTCGGCTGGAACATACCCCCTGCAGTTTCTTACAAGCTGGTGCGGTCTCTTCTCTAGCCTCTGATTAGATGGATTTGAGCAAGCGAGCATTGATATTGACAACATGCAGGAGAGGGAGTGATAATACAATGAGTGTGCGTGTGAATGAGAGATTGAGCCAGCGAACATCAAATCTGAGCTCACAACAGAGTTTTACATTTAGGATTCTGGCACAAATAAAATGGCATATACTACTCAAACTACACCAAGTAAACTGACTAGTCTGTTTAGGTCTGCTTCCTTGTTACACATCATGTGAGTGATAGCGGAATGCGGTAAATAATGAAGTGAGATGAGAGGAGTGATGGCGTTGTGTGACTGAATCGTTCACTAATCTCCCACGTGATCAGTGATTTGGGCAGAGTTAGCTCAAAGTAATCACTTGCTAACTAGTATTTAAGTAAAAGAGAGACCACCCTGTAACAGCAAGTCAGGCTAATCACATTCAGTTGAACATGACTGATATGATTCATACTGTAGTTAAAAACCACGGAGGGAGATGTTATTTTTCATAACATTTCTAAACAGAAAAGTTGGTCTGTTTGAGAGGTGGGGGGGGGCATCCTTCAAATTCCTTTGAAACGTTAATACAAGGGACAGGGTTACATCTAATGTAGTTCATCTTCCATAACATGCTGCTATAACTTTGGCTTCTCATTGTTCAAGTTTTCTTCCCACATCAAGATTGTGCGTACACACAAGGTCAGTGTGGACCAACCGCCACATGTCCAGGAGTTCCTGAGGGAGGAGTTTATGGACCACAATCATGCTCTTGTAGAAACATGGCTCTTTGTTCAGTTTGCTCTTTTTATCCTTCAATAGGCCAAAAGTTTTGAATGCATTGTGTTTTATAGGCGTCACCTGGAGAATCTCTAAGCACATTCCGAGAAACACATCATCGATTGGAAATAATTCCAGCATTTCTGCGGCCAAATGGAGTCGCCGAGCCAAGGGGCCGTCCATCAAAAAACCCCCTCCTCCTGCATAGGGTGGGTAATACGTCTTGTTATACAGCTCAGAAGGGATGTAGTATTTGTTCTGTTTTCGTCGAATGGGTCTTGCTTTGAAGAGGACGTCCCCGGCAAACAGGTCCTTCGTGCCATTGCTGCTCTCCAGGTACTCCAGAATGTTGGTCACACTAACAAAAACATCGTCATCCCCTTTAAAGATGTAGTGCACGTTCCTGCAGTAGGTGGAGAACCATTTCAGGAAGTGGGTCTCCTTTAAGGTCAGATTGAAGAACGTATCCATGAAATCCCACTGCAGGATGTCACCATAAATATAATCCTCATATTCCAGAAGCTTTTGGTGGTTTGCCTTTTCCACTTCATTAGAAGAAGTTCCCAAGAGAAAGAGTAGCTTGATCTTCTTGCCATCTATGACCTGCTCCTTGCCCCAAGTTTGCCGAATCACTTCACGTCTGTCGTGCTGTGATACGATGGATTTTATCACCATGAGGAGATGCACTTCTCCAGAACATTTCTCTGGGTGGTTGATGATCACTGGGAAATATCTGCAGTGCCTGTAGAGGACAAACTGTTTAAAAGTCTCTTCCAAAGCAGTGAAATCTTCTGCAGAAGAAATATTTGTGTTAGCACTGCAGTTCGTGCTTGTGATATCCCAAGTTCTGGTTTCTTCTGATTCATACATTGGTTCTCTAGTTTCTTTTGATTTGTGTTGACCTTCTTTCCAATAATTTACTATTTCTTTCTGCATGCGTGCATTCCTCTCTATCTGCAAGTCCCCTCTAGTGCTAATGATTCCAGTCTCAAACACACTGATCATCAGCACGGCCACGAGGAACGTCAGAGCTACCGTCTTGTACATCCTCCAACGATGTCTGGGAGTCACCCTTGTAAAAAAAATAATATTAATATAATAATAAAAAAAAATAATAATAATAATGACAATTCTAGTTCATTTTTTAAAATGTTGAAAGTATATATTTACGTTGGAGCTAGATATTAAGCAGAAAGTACTCCCTTAATGTTTGGCTTTTTAAATTTTCACTTTTGAATGATTGCTTTATTATACTTCAGTATTTAAATAGTCATTGTTTTGTATTGTTTCTCTTAATTCAGTATTCTTCTGTTGGTTAGATGACATCTGAGTGAAGGGTGAAGTACCCAGTATTTTTTTTAAAACAAACTCATGGGTACATGATTACTCATGTGTTATTGTGAAATTCCAGCCATTCATACTGCAGGACTTGTTTCTGCTTTACATACATTTAAATATACATAGTATAAATTATATTATAATTATAATTACACTAACTGTCAGTTGAAAGTAGAGAGAGTAGCTACTGTACCTAGTCTGAAGAGAGAGTAGCTACTGTACCTGACAAAACTGAAACAAGCCATGGAAGCATTTTCAGCAAGAAACACAACTGATAGCATTGTCGTCTTAAACCACACTGTGTCCCAAGTCATTCCGAATTGCCTTTGTGCTGTCCCATTTATGCCCAATCTGAGCTAACTAGCTTCTAACACAAAGCTGAATCCAAAATCACTCTATAACCCCTAATAAAGTGCACTAATTTGGGTGTGGAAAAAGGGATTGTACATCCAAATGCACTAGCTTCCCATTTAATGCTATTTTGGATTTAACCACTGAACCCGGAAGTTAATGGAGCTGATCTTCTAAAGTGGATTAAGAAGAAATATTAAAGCGAAATTTACATCTCCATGTTTTATTCTTATCATTTGGTTGCACACTACTGGTAAGAATGTAAAACTTCTTTTACCCATGTTATTTACACTATATGTCAGTTGTTATTTGTTGGCTCTGCCAGTCATGGTTAGTTATCTGCCAGGTAAGGAAGGATGTTGGCAGACCAAAATAACTGGTTTTAATAAACAAACAAATAACATAACCTTTGGCACTTAGACTGAGACCTTGTGGCTATGACAGCATCACAGCTGTGCTGATACCCCGCACAACAGGTCTCCCTCTCATACTGTGTAGAAGTAAAGTAGAGCAAGCTTTAGGTGTTTAGCGATGCATAAATAAAATAATAATAATATGTATTTCAACCATTATGCCACTATTGTAGATTGATCTCTGAGCAAAATATAAATGTTACTCAGTTGTTATCTGGATGACTAATGAAATTCCACCATTGGTCCGAGATTTGTTTAAATAGTCATACAGATGCAAACTCCCTACTCATGAGAATAAATCTTGTCTTTTTTTGTGAGTGACTTTCTTATGCATGGTCAAATTTAGAAAGCATACCTCAGGGCTAATGGCAGTTATATATTGTTCATGAGTTTAACTGTGCTATGGACAAATCCAATAAAAATAATGGAAAAAAGGCTAATAGGTTAATAATTTTTTTTTTTTTTACAATGAAGTTTGTAAAAAAAAAAAAAAGTCACCTCTATCTTAACTACAACTAATTTCCTCATATCATAATGCTGCATTAGACAACAGATAACTATTGACAAAAAAAAAAGTTAAATGCCACAGTTGACGTTTTATTACAGGTGACGTTCAGCGGCCAGCTTTAATATTATTGTACACTTCCAAAAAGTGATGAAACATGACAACAGAACAAGTCATTAATTCAAGATCAAAGTATGCCTAGACACACAAAGTATGCCTACTGATAGTTAGATAATTTATGTCCTCATTTTGGTTTGATTTGTCACATTAAATATACAAAACGTCAACAGTGAGGTGACATTTGATTTTCTTTCTTGGCTGCAGTCGCTTTTGCTTTCAACTTGTAGTGGGAATAGAGAACATGAAAGATTTTATGGAATCTTTGCAATAGTATCTTTCTAAATCCCTATTCAGACAGGTTCAAGTTTCTCATATGAAGGTGTGAGGTCTACTCTTGTTATTTTTTTGCTCACATTTTAAAAGATTACTCTGTACATTACCTTCTAGAAAATAAACAGCAGAAGTAGATTAAGTGAGGGATTTAGGGAAATCATGGAGGGGAAGATGGATTTTGTACTTTTTTCCATAATAAGAATTTCTCAGTCCTCTGGAAAAGCAAAAACTAAAAACTGTGAAAAATCTATCCAATTTGGGACACATTTTGAGACATAATGACTGACATTTGATGGATTTAATATAAAAGACAGTACAAGGCAAGATAAGAGGATTTGTCTACAGTATTTAGAAATGTGTGGTATTTTCATGCAAGCTTGCATGAGTCATTTGTAATAGGAAACACTAAAAACACTTCTCAGTAAGTAACAGTTTTGCTTGTAAGTAAATATATAGTTTTTCCCATTCTCATAATTATCCGTAAGCTGTATAATAAATTCTCACTCAACCAAAAATGACGCTAATAAAGCTGTGTGAGCTGAGGTAAAATACACACACGCCATTGTATCACTGAGGTTCTATAAGAAACGGGATATAAAGTGGAATAAGTGGCTCCGCAGTTAAAAAATGAATAATAATGCTTACTTACTTCTAATAAGAATATGTTTACTTACATGTTGAAAGAGTTCATAAAGTAAACGTTGTTTAACATCTCGGGTTTTACACTGACTCCGGATTGTCAGTTGGTCTCCCACAGAACCGCCGCTATTTCTCTGCACGTGAACCTTCTGCCGCAGCCCGCGCCCTCCCACTTTTAAGGACGGTTGGAACCACGCCCACAGAGGGCAAGACAAATACAGGACACGCCCCCGAAACCTCGGTCACAAAGGATGCAGCAGTGATGAACTTTAATGTATTGTACGAGAGGTAGTTATTATCCGTGATTTTTCCACTTCTCGAATTTTCTCTAAACACTCAGACAACCTTACGTTGAATTTAATAGAGTTTATTTTTAGCTTCTTTAGTATAATACCGGAAAGATCTAAAAACATTATACACTGATCACTGATCAGCCACTGATTAACACTGATATTAACAGTGATTATCATCCATGTCCACTGGGGAAAAAGACATGCCCATTCATCTTATCACACAGAAGAGGCACTCTCTCACTCACTCATCATCTATACCGCTTAATCCTGTATTCAGGGTCACGGGGGGGGGCTGGAGCCTATCCCAGGAGACTTAGGGCACATGGCGGGGTACACCCTGGACAGGGTGCCAATCCATCGCAGGGCACAGACACACACACTCACTCATTCACACACTACGGGCAATTTGGGAACGGCAATTAGCCTAACCTACATGTCTTTGGACTGTGGGAGGAAACCGGAGTACCCGGAGGAAACCCACCAAGCACGGAGAGAACATGGAAACTCTATGCACACAGAGACGGGAATCGAACCTGGCTGGGGATCAAATCCGGACCCTGGTGGTGCAAGGCGACAGTGCTAACCACTACACCACTGTGCCGCCAACAGAAGAGCCAAAATAACATAAATCGCTGTAAAAAGTAGAAGCAGATTACCGCTTAACACTGAATTTTTCATCTCCAAATATCATATTCATCTTTTAATACAGCAAATTTTCAATAATTACAATTTGTATTTATTAAAGAACAACTTTAACAATTTTTATCCAGTTATATGTCCAACTAATATGGAATGTCAGTAAAACCAACAAACAAACAAACAAACCATTCTCCTCTTCTCACGTATGAGATAGCAGCTATAAACAGTTGTTCTGTCCATAGATCTTCCCTTTTCTCTCTCGTGAAGCTATTAACACACAAAAAAAAGTATAGATAGAAAGAAACGGATGTCAGAAAACTTTACAGTTGCCACTTTACCTGTGACTTTTATAAAGAGCTGTCTCTTTAACGCCTATTTACAGAAACCTTCACATATCAGTGAACATATCACTGCACAAATTAAGATTAATAAACAATTAAAAACAAAAAGTAATAAAATAGGACTTTTTAATTAATATTTTGTCTATAAATACCTGAGCACATTATAAGCTTAAGCAAACAGCATTGCTGTGTGCATGTTAAAACATACAGTACCATGGTATTGGTGACTCCATGACACACAATGTCATGTAACAATATGTTTTCATATAATTTATCTGATCACTGGAGTTGGTTTATTCTGGTATGAATTATAGAATTATGAATGTGTTTCTCACAAAAAAAGATATGCAAATGTGGAGTTCTGTGACAAAATGTTAGGAATTCTTTCGCTTCAGTGAACGTAAAAAAGGATTTATTGTTCCTGTTCAATTCACGAGTGTGACTTACTCAATCACATGGAATCCAGGAAAACACATTAAATCATTTACTAGCATAGTTTCTCATCATTAACAGGAAAATAGTTAAAAGTAAAAAAAAAAAAAAAGGTTAAAGTTAATCAGCTTTAATGTAATTAGTGATATTATTTCAGTCTGCCTGTCTTTCTGTATGGCAGAACTCTCTGCCTAAGTCATTAATACAAAGAAATAACATTTTGTAAGGTTCAGTATCTTGCACCTTGTTTACACTATGTCGTGCTTCTTTCATACACTCCCTGTTTGTAAATGAAGTAAATCACAAATGACAAATGAAAAAAGATTGGTTAAAGGGCTTTTTTTTTCAGCAGTGAAACTAATCGCAGTAAAAATATTCAGTTTAGCTTTTCTAATTAACATCTGTTGGTACAGGTGTTTGTTTTCATTGAGCAAGTAGCTTATTAGTAGCTTATTTTAAAATAGATCCAGCACATAACAGTTCATAATATCTCTTTAACTCACCATTTTGATTTCACTTATGGTGCAGGTTAAACCTCTGGCAGATACAGTACTGCAAGTCCTGCAAAAGTTTCATTAAAGTCTGTTCAGCCAGTCTGGGATAATAAATTATGTTGCAAAATATATTTTTATAGCAATGCATGCTCCCTGTGAAAGGTCGGGTATTTTACATGCCCTCATCACGGACTACTGCAAATATGTTTGCTCTAACAACCCGTCTTTTTTTTCATGGCGCTTCACATTACTGCTTTTTTATTAGCACAACAGTTTAGGAATATATGAGTGAAATTGTACATTGATCTGTCCATATATTTTTAAAGATTCAGTTTTCATAGTGTATTTGCCCTTTTTTGAAGTAACTTTTTAACTTTTTGTAACACGTACTGTATAGCCATGTCCACCTGCTATTTACAGTGACATAATCTGACACACAAATGCTCATAATTTCACTTATACTCAACATTTTGAATACCTAAGAATTCCCAAAATTTCATTAAATTACTTATACTGACATATATAGACAGACATACAGACAAAACATTTTCTGAGACTGTTTTTGGGTCCTTCGGTGTATGAAATGTAAAGATATCACTGAAAGAGTGAGAAAGAGTTTTTTTTTAAAACAATGTTTTCCTTTATTACATTTGGATTTTTATAGAATTTGTAGAATCATTTAAATTGATTATAATTTTAGTAAAAGTTCATCTTAAAACTTGGTCTGTTTTTTTTTCCGTTTATCTCAATGTACTAAAGCACAGTTGTTTGAAATGCTCAGAAAGTTTGGGTAAGGAATTTAATGATTTGCATTAATATAGATATAGCTTTTAGTTTCCACTTTACCTCTGCACCTGAATTGATAGTTTTAATAATAATTGAATAATTGGTCTTAAGTAACTGAATAAAATGTCAGACTCATTTCAATACATCTAAACTTCTCTTTTCTCATCTCATTGAATGAGAAATCAAAACAGTGATACCTGAAGGTCTATTTTAAATTAACTACTCAGATGTTCATTTTTACATTTTTCATCTCAGGATAAAAATAACCCACAATATTTACAAATCACAGATTTAAAAATTTACAACTTGATTACTTTGAAAAAACACTTTGAACCTTTATATGAATTGTATTGGTCGTAGAAAGTTTAAAAAATCCTACTGTGGAATGTATTGTTGAAGTTTAATCATTTTATCACAATATGCCTAGCATAACTGGTATCAATTACATTTTTAATTAGTCTGATCCATTTTGATTCATAACAGCCAATGAATCTCCAAAATCCTTGAGTTTTGTCTACGTTGCTGTTCAAGTTAAATTAGAAAAGGATCAATACACAGCATTAATGGTGTAACCTCGATTTTGAAGCAGGAAGTCTCCAGTTAAGGACGAGAGAAATGAAAAACAGGAATTATTCAATCTTCAGACGTCAGCTGTGTTCCAAAGCTATATCTCCCTTTCCTTCATCCATCCATTTCCTGTAGCTGCATGTGCATCCTGTCATTTTTCCCCCTAACCATGTGTGTGTGTATACATACACTTGATTTTAGTTGTGCCAAATACCTCCACACACAGCCTTTTCCAAAGGATTTATTTTAACAAGTTGTGTTGAATGTGTTTCATGGTGTTACATGCTTTAAAAAAATACTCTATCATTAATACCTATAAAGAAGCTTTAATATAAACATTTTGTTCCTGCCCCTGTTGCCCCTGCAAAACTAAATCTAGAAAAAAATCATTGATGCTGATGCTTAGCCTCATCTACAGTATATCATAATTCCAAAAATGTCATTCTGATTAAAGTGGAGAGCTGCGGGTGAAGGTGGCAGTTAGAAATCCTCCAACTAAAAAAAAACAAACAAAAAAAACACTCCTAATATCAAATCTACATTGTTGTCGATATTTAGCTAGCTCACGTTTAGATTGGGCAGTTCAGCCAAGCACTTCACTTGTTATGACAATTTTGAAATTCATGTTTCAAAAGATAATACACTATGGATCTAATTAAGCAAATCCTCAAGAGCTGTTGGATTGGAAAATTACTGCAGTGATTAATATGTTTCATCTGGCAATATCTGGTTTAACCCTGACTAATTAGCCTCTCATTTCCTAAACAACCATGTTGGAAGGTCCTGTAGACATGGAAAATATGTCACTATGCTATACAAGGGTTATTGACCTGCATCATACAAACCAAAAACAAAAAAAAAACAAAATTCAAAAGTTGAAAGTTGCACAATGCAAGTTAGGGAGCATAAGGATTGGATTTTGAAACAATATAAAAGGTTGTCGTCTGATGAGTTGTATTTCAGAGCGTTAGGGGCATCAGGGTAAGAACGGAAGCAGATGAAGCGATGCACCCATTATGCATAGTGCCCACTGTAGGAGGCAGTTTGGCCACAATGTGTATTAGTGGTTGGCAAACAGATTACAGAGGTTTTTCTATGAACACTTCCTGCTCACTTTCTCTCCTCACATCATTGAGTTTGCTCCTGAAGGAGGAAGTTCAATGTTTTTTTTTTTTATACAGACGGAAAATATCCCTGGTTATTATTTAGTCAGAGCATTTCTACAGTGCACATTCTTTCTGATTTAACTGGAGATGTAACACAAAGTTAATTACAGCATAGTCTGTGCTTTGGCAGAATACAATGTAAAAAGAATAAAATCTTAGTTACATGAATTTATACAGTACATAAGTGCTTTCTGGTGACATCCATTGTTAAAATGTTAAAAAGTTTTACAGTATTTATTAATTATTGATATTTATGAGAAATCTTGAAAGAAACAAAATAAAGAAATATCAAATACATACATAATATAAATATCACATTAAATATAAATTGCAATCAATAACGTACATTTGTACAAATGCTGAAACATTTCTCACACAGAATTTCTTCAGGAAATACATTCTCTACCTATCACGTTAAATGACCAGAATCTCTCTGTAATTAACACTCTAGTATTGATCATTAAATAGACGTAATAGTTCCCTGTGGGAAATTTTCAGCACGGCATAGCACTAAACTCAGACAACAAACATTATGGTGCTTGCTATGTGTGTGTGTGTTTCCTTCACGTCCGGTCCAGCTGAGTGAGAGTTGATGGACAAACAATTGTTACATAAACACCTTTAATGGTCCTGATGGGCTTCAAACAACAACATTGACATGTTCTGAATCCTCAGTTAACCTCCTCCACTGAATTATGGGACATGAGGTGTTACTGCAGGTCATCTCCTGATACATGGAAGGGTTAAAAAGGTTCGGCTCACTGGATTAAAAATCCACTAAATTGATGAGGTGTCAGTAAGGAGATGTTATATTTATGAAAGCGTCACAAATGTTAGCAGTTTGTACAGTAACAGTTAAAAGGTAAAGCTGCATATTTATGTTTTCTTCCTTTTATTTGAAACATCTGTTTATAGCTGCTATAGTGTAAGTGATAATCGGAACAAACTTTTCCGATTTGCAAACTTTGCAAATATACCACAACATTACACGTAAGAATTAACAAGTGTTCTGTTTGTGTGTAACTGTAATCCAATCTTTAATATTTATACTCTGACTTTTGTTGAACACAGGTTGCGAAAAATACCTACTTGGAAATAGAAAGCTGAATTTCCTGTTTGGGAAATAAACTCTAGTATGGAATATTTTGGTTTTTATATCTCTGATTTGGTTTGTGAATATTTAATTACTTTCATTTAATAATGAAACTTGCATTTAATAATGAAAGTATGTCTGTGTGTGTGTGTGTGTGTGTGTGTGTGTGTGTGTGTGTGTGTGCTTGCGTCAGTCAGAGACCTTTCAGGAAATACCACAGGAAGAATTGACAGTTTGCACACTTTTCAATTGCTCTGAAGGCCAAAAAAAAGAAAAGGAAAAAAAAAAACGCTGCGATGAATCACAGAGCAGAAACAAAGAACACACCGATGTACAGTATGTAAAAAAACCTTTACATAATATAATTGGTATAGTTGCATTTAATACTTTGTCTAAATTTGTTTGCTAGTATAACTACATCAGCATCCTATAATGAAGAATCCCTGCTCTAGTTAAAAGTTTATAAGACTTAAAATTGAACTTAAAATGGTAAATTATACACTGATCAGCCATAACATTATTATCACTGCCAGGTGAATGGAAAAACATTGAATATCAATTACACTGTGAAACGGGTAAAAAAAAAAAATAATAAAAAAGGTGACTCAACCTAAAAGCATTCAGTAACAAGTTGCACAGCTTTTAAGTTAACAAAGGTTACTTAACTTGGCCAAACAAAATATTTCACATTGCTGTTTATTTGACATGAGTCATACTGTAATGCAATATCTCAATTTTTTAATGGTTTTTCGTTAGCTGAGTGCTTGCTTAGCCGTGTGTGCTGGGTTGGAGCAGGGCGCTCTTGCTGAGCAAAAGTCAAGGCAAAGTGGGGGGAAAAGATCCACACAAAGAATGAATGTTTAGCTCATGTGGTAACATGAAGCCTAACTATACTTAGGCTCAAGGGTGCCTCACTACAACACACCCCAGAGTCCCATAGATCTCAAGGAGCCACAGTCGCCTTAGGTAGTTTTTATCTTAATTGTTTATAAATTATGGCTGATCAGTGTAAATGTGAACAGTCAAATAGTGTCCATAAAAAAATAAATAAATAAAAAATAAGGGTAAAGCTGTAAGATTTAAATCTGGAGCCTATCAGAGGAGACTTAGGGCATGAGGTGGTGTACACCCTGGACAGGGGACATTGACAAAGACTTTTTAGTTTTTAACCTTGGTTATAGCTCCATTTCATTTAGACTTGCTCTTGATTTTTATTTTGGACCTCTAGGTCTTAACAACAGCTTTAATATGCCAATAGAGGCAATAATTGTGATGGGTATTTTATTCCCATAGGATAAATGTATTTCAAGTAAAAATCACACTGATGAACTGATCACACTGACCAACTACAGTGTTCCCACAGAAAGTAAAGGCCCATAGCAATTTAAGATTGATTTAAAACACGAAATATTGCTCTTTGAGAGTTTTCAGAGGACTTTGAAGTGTATGAGGAAAAGGAAGTTCTGCATGACTAAATCCAAGCAATTCTTGCACGGCTACACATACTTCAACTAACATAAGAGGCAATTGTTATTCCCGGTCCTTGTCTGTGTATATAAAGTTTTTCATGGGTATACACTTCAAAGACTGCACAAATCTCTCCAGAGCACTCTGACACTCATGTGTGATAAGGACTGGCTCCTCACAAGCTTCCTACTGTATCTCATGTTATCTCAGGACGTTTTTCCTTGCAACTTTTCTTTTTTTTATTTTTCTGTTGCTTATAGCTTGCTCATGAGGGATAAAGTGTTAAATCTTAGAAAGTTAGAAAGTATATATTTTTTATTTATATCCTGATTTTATACTTCCGTAAAGCTGCTTTATGTTCATTAATAGAAGTGAATGAATTACAGAGTACAGATAGGAGACAGGAGAAACTGGAGAGAAGGAAGAAAGAGAAGGAAAAATGAGTTTTTCCTCTTAATCTTTGTGTTACAGTGTGAGTTTAGTTACGATTAAGATCAGTTCCATTTAGTTCAGTTGTTTTGGTTCTGGTCATTCTGTCTTCCTCCCCATCTGTGTGTGTGTTTGTGATTCACAGCCACCTGCCAGCTGGCCCATGGTTTACACACACAGTGACTATTTCCTTACATTGTCTTCAACCTGCCAAACACGCGCACACACACACACACACACACACACACACACACACACACACACACACA
>QMIH01000183.1:432751-464827 GCA_003987875.1 Clarias batrachus
ACACACATATAATATATACACATGTATGTTGTATGTATATACAAGAATTACTATAAAATTTACTATTTGTATAGATTTTTTGTAGTTTATTTTCTATGCATCAACTAGAAGATACAAACTAAGAACTTGTTTGCATTAGAAAACTTGTATGACAGAGGTCCCAAATATTCAACCCAAAACATGGAAGCAGACAAGAATTTCACTCTTTAAATATCTCTAATATAAATTGCCAGATTCAATATAAGTTTTAATAAAAGTTGCATGGAATGTAATGAATCAGGGACAATGTCAGCCTCATGAATTGTGGAGTGGGAGTGTTACACAACCATTATAAATTATTAGCTCCACTTTCTCTACATTAAAAAGGAAGAAAAAAGATGAAGTCACTAACAATTCTTTTTTTAGTATAAAGGAATGTGAAACCAATTTTATCCTCAACAAAAATAAATCCCATATTCATGCACAGATTCCCTGTTGTGTCAGTGCGTTAATAATAGTTCTAAAAGGGGAAGGATGTGCTGGTGTTTTTACGTCAATGATTGTTCAGGAAGAAATGAGTTTGGTTACTTTGATAGTAGCGTGTAAGCAGAAGCGACCTACAAGCAATGGAACGTGAACTTGAGCTCTGAAACCCAATGCTCTGGGAAAAATCACAGAAGAACAGTAGCTGCAAACCAAATAAATGAATGCTGCTAGGAATGCAAATGTTTAACCCTACAAGGAAACACACCAAACAATTTTTAAACAATGCCTCAGGTGTGATATTTAAAACACCTGACGTTGCTTCTCAGCTCAAGTTGCTTGCTCCAGTGAATGTCAAGAGATGTACTAATAAGGAAGAAGAACTTTTTTTCAGTCTCAAAGACTTAACCAACCACCAGATTAGCATCATATGACATCCTTAAAAAATTAAACAGGTAAACACCTTCAGCTCACCCTCATCATGCTAAACTGCTCTTTGGCAGCATTAGCCTCATGCCTTCAAACAGTTAGAGTTAGTGTGGAAGTTGTCTCGCTGTGTGATGTGTATTTTGTTTTGTGCAAGTTGTCTTACTGTGGGATGTGTGTGAAGCGCTGTTCGGTTTGCTGGTGCTCTGTTGTGGTTCTTGGTAGGAGAAATGTGGGCTGAGTGGGCGAAGTTTCGGCAGAACCCCGGGAGGGATTGATGGTCGGCCACTGAGGCTGCTGGTGACGTCACTGTGGAAGGAGTCAGAAAGAACTGAGACTGTAGCACCAGATTTCATTCTCTATTCAGAGGTAAATTACATTATATCAATTACATTGATGACTTTTTAAAATGATACAATTATGTCTATTACAATTACTTGCAATAAAATCACATGTATAATTCAGGCTAGGGTTAGTTTTTTTTTAACAATATAACAATATCATCAATCAATAATCAATTTAATTTTTTGGCAAAATATGAGATGCTATGCATATTATGTGAGTTTTTATTATTAAAAAAAACTTTTTTATATGAATGCATATATTTAAAGACTACAGTGCTCCACCTTAGTCATTTAACATGAAGCTATCGCTAATGTAAATCACAAAAGCAAAAACAGACATTCTAGAAATTAATTCAATTACATTACTGTGAAAGTAACACCTCAAAAGCAGTAGTATAATGTTTCCTATTGACTTGTCCTTATTCCTCAGCATGTATTATTTATTTTAAACTTCTGAGTTTGTCTGTCAGTTCCTCAGATATGGAGGCAGAGTGAGCAGGTCGAGTCGAGATCAATAGTCTCTTTGTTCTCAAGGCTTTTTGAAAGGCAAGTCATAGCCACACTAGAAAATGTGCTGAGTCAAGGTCCAGCACACTGTCCTGCATGGCTCAGTAACACTCAATATGAAGTAAAATAAGGAGCTACGGAAGTGTTGGTGTTTTAGACACAAATCAGAACTCTCCATATACAGTGTCTTGAAAAAGTATTCGTACCCCTTGAACTTTTCCACATTTTATCACATTACAAAAACACAAATATAAATATATTTTATTGGGTTTTATATGATAGACAAACACAATGTGGTACATAATTGAGAAGTGAGAAGAAAATTATAAATGTTTTTCAATTAAAAATCTGAAAAGTGTGGTTTGTATTCAGTCCACTTACTCAGATACCCATAACTTAAAATCCAGTGGAAACCACTTGTGGTTCAGTTAGGCTCAGTATAAATACGGCGGTTCTATGAAGCCCTCAGAGGTTTGATAGAGAACATTAGTGAACAAACAGCATCCGGAAGCCCAAGGAACACAGCAGACAGGTCAGAGATAAAGTTGTGAAGAAGTTTACAGCGGGATTAGGTTAAAAAAAATATCCCAAGCTTTAAACATCTTATGGAGTAATGTTCAATCCATCATCTGAAAATGGAAAGATTATGGCAAAAATGCAACCCTACTAAGAGACGACCGTTCACCTAAACTGACAGGCCGAGCAAGGAGAGCAAAAATCAGTGAAACAGCAAAGAGGCCTTTGTGGTGAATACTACCAGTTCAGTTCCCTTAAATAAAACTGCATCATGCTTGCACTTAGCCAATCAGTGAGTGAGGATAAACATGAATCGTCATCAAAAATGGCTTCAAATACTGTCTGATGGCATTATTGTGTAGAAATCTTAAAATTTTTTTCGACATTATTTTTTTCCTGAGACTAATACATTAAAATGAATGTTATTTGAACACATAGGAATATTAACACTGATTAATCGCATTCCATGGTGCCATTTGACTTGGTGCGTCACTGAAACTGGTCTAGCCACAGTGGCTTTGTACCAAGATTGAAGCAGATGAGAATACGCTGCTTGGCCTTATGAATATTTACATTTAAAAGACAACCGGATGCAATTGTTCATAAACTGGGCATCACTTGCTGTAATTTCTGCAGTCAGGAATTCAGCAAACCTGGAGGTCCAAGCGCATGATATTAGCGCCAGCAGCCAGCCTCGTCAAGCCACATTTGACCAGGCATTCTCCCTGTGGCTGTTACTGCATTGAACAGCTGATCATGGAATGTTACCAAAACACTACTGCATGGTCACTTTCAGTTTATATTACACTGCTTCATCTATTATGCATCTCTTTGCGCCATGAAAATAAAGTTTTATCTCCAATTTACAGAAAAAAAACCTTTTTCACAGTAAAAATTTGTGTGCAATTAATTTTGATTCTTCATCTCAAAATATGGAATTGATATGATTACTTTTTTTATTGCTCGACAGTCCTACCTTTTGATAATTGAAACACTCTTCTGAGTGTGAAATTATGGTTTGATGTAAACGATTAATTTAAATGGAGAAAAGAAAGATGAGAAGAAAAGGTAGAATCCCAACAACTCAATAAAATTACAGCACCACATCCCAGGGCCCCCTATAAGTTAACACATTGTCTTCTATGATCATTATTCTTATCAGTATCACAAGACTAAGGACCTGCTACAGAAATTACAGCACATATGTTTGTGTGTGTGTGTGTGTGTGTGTGTGTGTGTGTGTGTGTGTGCTTGAGCAACTCACCTTCGTGAAGGAGTGTTCACCTCCGAGCCAACTGATTCCTGAGATGAGCGCCAAACGGAATCTGGGGAAAAACAAACAAAAAATAAACAAACACAATTAAATGACCAAGTTTTGTTTTCATGACACATTCCTAAAAATTACCATCATAGCCTTTAATAAAACTTGCAAAATAAAAAAAAAATGTGGCAAAAAAAACAAGAATAAAATCAGAAACCCCAACCTCAGTAATAGCTTCATATATGACTTTATAAAGCCCATTATTTAAAAATGCTTTATACGTGTTTAAAATTTGTTTTATTTATTTTTATAATCCAATTTATTAATTCAAACTGCAATTAGATTCTGCTTAAAAGTACAGTATTTAAATAAATAATAACCTTAAGAACAGTGTAATTTCTAACACTGTAACAAAATTAGGAAATGACTCCTATAGTTCATGGACCCCTGAACCCATGTAAACAAACTTTTTTTTTTTTTTCAAATTAAAACATTAATATCATGATATAATGATTAACCTAATGTCATCAGTTAAAACATTAAATTTTTTACTTTTTTTCAATATTTAGCTATAAAAAATGCACATATAAAAGTCCATTTTTTTTACTTGCATGTGAGTACATTTTTGGCTGAATGGTTCTCAAACTCACACACAAACACACACACACACTTTCCAGTTCAGTCGAGGTCATCACAGACAAGAGAGGACATCACAGTGATTGCTTCACAAAGCCCATCTGGACAGGAAACTGAGGGAGGAAATTAAATCTCTATCCCTTGAAAAAAGGGGTAGTCCTCATCTCTTCTGATATAGCACCAGCACACATACTGTACACACGAACCTTTCCTTCTGTGCATTACATTTATTCATCTACAGTCCATACTGTTCTGTATCATTTTTCTGATCATCATCATCTGATTCCTGTGATACGTTTAAGACCACAACACAGTTTCAGGTGTAAAATGATTGGCAAGTTTATATGAATGCACTTGTCATTGGTAAGAGACCTACTGTAGGAAACAGGTTAAGGTTTAGAGGATTCCTAAATCCCTAAAAGAAGGTGGGACACTCGAGCAGTGCTGGAGGACTGGAGGGAATGTGGTGCAGTGCGGGGTGTGATTACAGCTTTGAGGTAAGTGGGTGCTGGGCCATTTTTAGTTTCGTAGGCATCAGTAGTATCAATGTTTTAAATTTGATGTGGGCAGCTACAGGAAGCCAGTGGTGGGAGAGTAAAAGTGGAATGGTGTGGGAAAATTGACGAATTCTTCTGATGTTATAAAGAGGAAATTAAAGAAACATTAGTGTTTGTATCGTAAGGAAAAAGTCTTTAAATAGTATTGTGATTAAGAGACAAAAGTGAAGATATAACTATGCAAGTTTACACTTTATGACACTTTATTTACAATATCCATCCATCCATCAATCCATCCATCTATCTATCCATCTAACTCTAAGAGAGAAAAAATGTGGGTCTGGAGAGGGAATGACTTCTTTTTTTATTGTTTGGAGTTGTGTGAGAACTCCAGAACAGGAATTGAAAAATATAATATGTCTTTGTTTAACATGCATAAATTTGTTGGCAAATTGCAGTAAACAGACATGTAATATATAAACAGCCATATGGTTTATAATAGAATGTACCAATGCACCAAATTGTTTTGGCATTACTATGACTATATTTGTTTAGTTCTTATTAGACTAGTGAAATGCACAAATCCAGTATTCATTAAATATGCCTAGAAGTAAACAATTCAATAGACATTTTTTATTTGCAAGTACATGCTGAGCTATTTTATTCTGTACTCAATAACTGCTGCAAACAAAGAGCAGAGCAAAACAAGCAGAAGATAACATTTATAATACTTTTCAAACATGCTTTGAATATTGAGCCGCACTGACTCATGCCAAACGTGACGACATTGCTCGTCCAAGTATACACCATGTGTACCTCTGTAGTAGTACTGTGCTGTAACTAATACTATGTACATGCGTTTGTGTGTTTATATGTGTGTGTACACATGTAAATACCTAGCGTACGGCGAATGGAGTCACTGGTACTTGGGCGAGAGTTGAAGGAGGAGTCAAGCCTGTCAGGGGCGGCCCTGAATAAACACACATCATGATGCATAAATAACTACAACTTTTAAATGATATACTGTGTTTTAATAATTTTTCTGTAAAACTGATGTAGTGTTGAGTATGAGAGAAAAAAAGGGAAACTTTTTAGTATTTTTTATATATAGACAGAATATGATAAGGTCATACACAGAGTTTCTATACGAGTTTGGTGTGACGGGTCTCCTGAGAGGCTCATCTGTACTTTGAGACGCATGTGTACTCGATCTTTTCATCTTGGCCATGTTGGTCATAATCTACAATAAAGTACACAAAACACACTTTCAAACATGCAAATGCACTCCTCCTGGTAATTTGTTTTAATTCTCATTTTATATCTGTCAGAAGTTCAGATTTGGAGATACTCTCCAGAGAGTAAAACTAAAACTTAATTTAAAGTCCATGAGACACTGAAAAGCTGTTTTTAATACAATTTGAAATTCAAATAATTGTGTAAGTGGATGAGGAGGACGTACTCCGAGATACTCTGTAGTCAGTAAATGTTCTCCTGAAAGCTCTTTAGGCTGTGGTTGGAGATCTTCCTCTTTGTCCAGATCTGGCTCCATCATGTCCTCCTGTTTGACACACACACAGACACACAGACAGACATACACACAAACAGACACACAGACACACAAACAGACACACAAACAGACACACAAACACAGACACACAAACACAGACACACAAACACAAACACAGACACACACCCTAAGTACACAAGCTATATCACTCCATCTTCATTTCAATGTAACACTAAATATTTGCAGAGAAGTTAACTGTGAAAAGTAAACTGTGGCTACTGAATGAAAGCCTGAGATGATGCAACTCTATAACGTCCTGTTTAGCAGGTGTTAATGCAGAGAAGCGCAACACCATCACAATATAAAGTACATACATATCTTCCCCATATGTATACCTTGCCCTAAGGGGCCCAAATCTGTTCCAAAATGAGAATGCCCATGAACTGGGCCATGGCCTGCACAGAGCTCTAACCTCAACCCTGTGAAGCCGATTTATGACAATGACGATTGTTCAAAGTGCTACAAAAGTGCTACAAAATAAAATTGAATTGACCTGAATTTAATTAAATATTTCAGGAAAAAATCTGGCTTCTGCCAGAAGCTGGAAACTCAGGGACGGTTGGTCTTAAAACAAAACAATGGCCCTCAAGACATGTCATGGACAAAGAAATGGCTGCAACAATACAAAAACAATTAGTCTCTAAACCTCAACTTAAAAAAATAGCAGAGGCCAGTTCACAAGAGGAACTCCAATGAGTTGGGAATGTAGTGCATAGAAGAGTGGTCTAAGATCCTAAGACTCCGCAAGTGTTTCCTTCAATCTTGTTAAACACTACACAATGCCATTCTCACTACACTAGAAAGGCTCCACCAAATGCATTATCATTAAAAACTTGTTTTATCGTCACATAAAATAAATAAATAAATAAATAAATAAATAAATAAAAAAATAAAAATTATTGATTTAAAGATTTAAAATGTTGTCTTCCAGTGATGTTCTTCCACACTTGAAGCACGTGTGCCACTCAAAACATCTCGAACCAATGAGTCGAATGCAAGCCAATTCATTGCAAGTCTTGCAAACTTGCAGAATCATGTCAAACGTCCCTGCTGCAGATTTGAGCAGTTTCACACAGAATTTCATGTTCGCACTTTGTTTCAACTTGCTGTCCACGATGAAATAGCAGATGTGGTAACGCACATAGTCAGAATAGCACCAGTTGCACACCTCCCGATGTACACAGCACTATACCTTTTGGCACACTGACTTATGAAAGAAGGTTGATCATGTGACTGTGCATGCAGCCATGTGCTGCCATCTGTCGGTGTGTTACAAAACTAGTAGTGAAACTTTTAAATACCACCTCGTAATTTAAAGATAATTTTACACGCACCTCATCTTCATCTTCGTCTTCATCCCCTGACTGCAGATCGTCTTTCGGTATCTCCTCTGATCAAAGCAACCAGAGAGATTAGATATCGGTAGCATAACGTGAAAAATTCATTTAAGATTCCAGAAAAGAAAAATTTTATGCAAAATATATAAATATCAAATAGTTTTTCATTTTTAGCAGTAACAAATTAAATAAAATCAGTACTTGACTTGACCACAATTTGTCTTTAAAACTGCATCCTTGTTCTCAGGTATACTGTTGTATAATTAAATCAGATGGCTAATTTTCTTAAGCATCTTAAAGAATGAACAGGAGACACAGACAGTTGTGTTTTTGTCTTTGTTTCTCTTCAGATTGCTGTATGAAAACATTCTGCTTACAACTGAATATGGCCGATGTCCCTTTAAAAAGCTCCCTGGATGACCCTAATGAGGTTAATTCCATTAAGGAAACTGATAAAACTTGAAACATCATCTAAATCAGTGATTCTCAATGAGTAGATCAGGGACAGTTTGGTCTTTGATAAAATATAGCCATCAATTAGAATCAAAGTGGTAATGTGTTAGTATTTATGCTTGTCTTTAGTTACAAGGTTGTAAAACTAAACAACTGATCTCTTGCAATGAAATAGGCTTATCTAAAATAACCAAAAATCAAGGATATCTACTAAAATATCTGATACCATGAGCTAACTATTTGGGATTTTTTTTGCATACACTATATGCATGATATAGTTGTATCATTTTAAGTAACTTGATGTATTTAATGTATGAGCTACTTATACCCGAGTTAAGCTGCTTGATGATGAACTCCATCTGTGTGTTCAGTTCAGGATTTTCCTCTTTCATGTAACAGCGGAGGATTTCCTCCAAACTCTGAAAGACATGTAGTGAACCCTGCTTCATATTTTTGGTCACACACTCTTCAGAGAACATTTTACTGCATAGGTGAATTTGTGCACCTATATTTTAAATCATCACCAGTTATCAGCAGGATGAGTAGATAAAAGTCAGTTTTGAACTGAACAACATTTTAAGGAATAATTAACAAATAAATACTGCAGAGAAAAACGAGACATCTAAAGATAATGGTCCATGTTTCCACAACAGAAAAAAAATTGAATAATAATAATAATAATGATATGAAATTAGTAAATATAGGGTTAATAAACATATATTTGATTTATTGTACGCATATAGCAAAATTTAAATGGTATACTTTATTGGGACTTTCCAGACCTACATGCGCACACTGTGTCAACATAACCCTCAAATGATGTTAAAGTAGTAATAAAAACTCCATATGACTAAAATTATGCCTAGCACTGACCACTAATTGAACTTTGGGAGAATACGGAGGAACATCAACGCTGCGTTAGTTACAAACTGAAAACATTTTGAAGTGGTCAGGAACACTTCTTTCTTGTGGCAGGCCTTTCTTGTGGATTGCTCTCTTAAACATGACGATACATGCGTGTATTTTAGTGCTGAATTAGTCATGCACTTAATTCCTACTTACAGCACTGCAAAATTTGTAACTTAAATTAGGAAGTTATATTCAGAAATGTAATTACAGGAACGTTTTAGAACACATAATTTCCTGCAGTTTCACTCTCGCTGGCTGTGAGAACATGCAAAGACGTTCAACAATCTCTATAAATGAATTCTGACTGCATATTCCCAAGAAACAGAAGATTCCCAACATGAATGTTCTTCATTTATTTGTATGTTATATCTGATCAAACGTTGTATGCATATGTAAGTAAGGTTAAGCATCATCGTTAACATGGTCCAATGAGCATATTCAGAGCATGTCTTTTTGTGCTTTTTAATTATTTGTCTCAGCAAACCCTCAATGAACATGTGAAAATCAAACAGTGAGAAGAAATTTTTTTGAGCATTGTAAAGCATGCTCAGATTCTGTGTCCCACTTGTTGTTGATTGTTCACAAAAAATTAGTTTTATATCTTTATGTTTGAAGCCTGAAATGTGGCAAAAGGTCACAAAGTTCAAGGGGGCCGAATACTTTCACAAGGCACTGTATATGAAGGTTAGGTGTGTGTGGGTGTGTTTTAATGTTAATGTTCAACACTCACCATTTCTTTGGCCTCTTGTCTTAATGTTGGGACACTCAAGATACTGTAAAGAGCACCATTTACATAGTACCGGATCTGCACACACACACAAACACACCTCAGAGCAATGACATTGGAAAATTCATCCACTTCAGAATTCATCTGTTTTAATCAGCAGTCAAATCATCAAAAGAACCAGTTTTATTAGCCACCTTACAATGTACTCCATTTGATGTGATGGTGTATTCTGGATCAAGAACAGTTCCTTCCCATGCCCATATCTTCTTTTCATTTTAGTTGAAACATCATGTCAAGCTGATGTTTGTCATAACTGTCCATAGAATGTGGCTGTAAAACTATACATGCTATCATATAAGGTTTCTAGGGATTATAAATTGTTACAACTTTGTGAAATATATTTATTGAAATACAGTCTTCTCCTAATTCTCGTCTTGACACCGAAATCCCTAAATCAAGATGGGTGTGCCTGATCTGGCCAAATGTTCTTTGCCAGCAAAATAATTTCTCTGTCACAAAGCACAGTTGTTTCTGTGATCTCCCTTGCCTTTTGGTGTACCTCAGCTCACCAGAATGTTCCTAAAGCCCTCTCTCTCTTTCATACGACAGACACAGGCACAGACGGACTGTAATCCTCAAATGCTGTAAGCATCAAAATCTTTGTTAGTCAGTTCATAAAATATAAAACAATGACCTTTCGATTTTGTTGCTTCATAATCCTCTTTGTAAACTCTCTTACTCTTTCAGGTATTTAAAGTAAATTTACAAGTATGATTGTGCGATTTAAGAGCAACGTCACAGTGCATCTGAATCAACTCGACCCAAAAGATTTCTGTTGTTGAAATGGGAGGGAGTTAGAAAGTCAACAGTGAGCAAAGTACGAGTTCATTGTTTTAGAAATTCTTCAGTAAACTTCAGACCCTCTCACTGTTTGATAACACCCAGGCAGTGTACACGATTACCACACATACACACCCAGTCCTGACGTACTCATTTAATAAAATTCCTTACAAAAGGACTAAGATTCAGTCATATTAGACTTGCTCTAGACATAATCACAATTTATCATTCATCATCATCGTCATCTATACCGCTTAATTCTGTATATAGGGTAGTATGGTTACTGGGGCCTATCCCAGGAAACTAGGGCAGGAGGCGGGGTACACCCTGCACAGAGTGCCAATCCACCACAGTCATTATGTTCACTCATTAATTTCAATTTTCTATTTTTTATTTTAAAGTGTAATAATTTTAAACAATAATGCTGTACAGTTTCAAAATCTTAAGGGTTATTTCTATAGTTTCAGTGGGTTTTGAAGTTTATTCCTCATTTCCAATTTCCAATAGGTAACAGACACTAGATCAGGGCTATAAGAGTCTTTTTCCATATTTTTCTATGTTAGTTCATGTTCACTAAATTGATTGAACAAGCTACTTTCCAAATGAGCTAGATTGTAGGCATGAGTGCCACACACTATCTTACAGATGGCATCTGTGAACCTCCATCATTCCCTCTCTCACCCGGAAAACAAAGACTCTTACATCCGGATGATCTTTGTAGACTATAGTTCTGCTTTAAAAAATTTATTCTATTTTATTCCATTATATGTTTATTTTTACTTTTTTAGTTGAATTCATTGTGGGACATCAATTTAGGATGAAATGTTTTAATGTCATTTCAAAATAAATAAACCAAAAAACTAATGGGAGTGATTTACTGGTAAGCTTTATAAGTTTTGACAGAAAGGTTCACAAACATGCTGAGGTGTGGCTGTTTGAGACTGGGATCAATGGTATGCAAAAAAGTTTTCATGAACAGGAAGTTTCAGTTGTCATGTAGGTGTGAGTATCTTGTCAACCTTTGAGGTTGCAGGACAAATAAAGACTATGTTCCTTAACATACCTCATGGTTTTCGTGTCCTAACAAGTCAGTCAGAACCTTCAGTACAGGTTTGGCTTTTTCTGCACATTTCTTTTTTCCTATAAAATAATTGACATGCCTTTATGTTCTCGTTTATAACAAAATACATCTTACATATTTTTTATTTACAAATAGATGGGTCACAAATTAACGGAAAAGCTGGTGATTCTGTTCTGCTGTGGATAAATGTATTTATTTCTAGAAGCATGGTTCTTCCTTTGGATAATCACCTGTACACAATTATATAACATCTCTATCCTGATGTGCATGGTCTCTTCTATGCTGAATCTGCCCAAGTCACATGACATGATTGTTTACTCAATGATATGAGGAGGAGAAAAATGAATAAATCAAATGTGATGATCTTCACACTCACAACAGTTCAACTTAACTGAATAATTGAATGATTGAGAGGATTAATGAAGAGGAGCACATAATCTGTTCTTGAGACTTGGGATGGCTAAACATTTTAATAAAACACTTTTTTCCCTTTAATTTGTCACCTGTCTGTATGGTAGTGACCATGACAGGAGTGTTAAATCTCTGTGGCAAACACATTAGTGTGGTGTAATGTCATTAGTGTTTACCCTGAGTGCGCAGACAAAGAGTCATCAGCAGAGTTACAGCGCACTCCACCGTGTAATCCGATAGAGAGTCGGAGTCCTGCAGTTCGTCAACCAACCACGCAATCAGACCCAATCTGATCAGAGCTGACTGATGGACCCGTCTGCTCAAACACCCATACACACACATTAGATATAGAAATATTGTAATGGATAACTGAGATAACAAGTAAGTGCCTGAGACAGTAAAATTCTGAGCGACAGGGTTGTGTGATGAAGTGAAGTTTCTAATACAATAATACTGTTTGGTTACAGTTAATTATTATCTTATAACAGAACAAATACAGATGAACTATTTAATTCCAAAGTACCAATAAGTACAATTATTAAAAATAAAATAAATTATGTGGTGAAGCGTGATGCTTATTTAACATTTATGGAAGGAGTCTCCAGTGTCAGCACTCAGTAGTAATTAGAGGTAATGCTTTCCATCGTTCATCATGCTACATTATTTTCGACCCTATGAAAATTAAGTGAAGAGTGTATATAGCTGCTGTAATGTAATTGAGAACAGGAGCTACCGTCTTTTGCCATGAGACATTACGTGACCTGTTCTGTTGTCCTCAGTTTGGATTCTGTTTCACATGGACATCGCACTGGATGAATAAACATGAATGTAGATGTAAGCAAAGAATGAGAACAGGTGGGTGTGCATGTGACATGTTACCTGACGCTAAGTTTCTGCAGTGCCCCCAACACTTTCTCTCTGGTCACTGAATCCTTCTCCTCCAACTGAAAACATTCAACTAACAGCTTCAGCAGAGAGGAACACTGAGACAGATACACACGACCTAAATGGGGGGAAAAAAAAAAAAGACTTTAAAGGTGCTTCATTTGGAAAGGGTTAAATCACAGCATTCCGAAAAGAAGATTCCATATGCGCTATAACACACACCATCTAAAACACTATTTTTCTGTATCTATGATTTAAAATCTTAATTAACTGCAACATAAAGCTAAGTGCTATCTATATCATTAACCCAAGTGATTAACAAGTTTAGATTTCAAGAGGGAAAATATCAAAAACATGAGAAAAAAAATGAAGTATGTCAGAATTTGTGCTAATTAGTTTTCATTCAAGTGATATTTCTGGCATGTGCTTCCCATAATGCACTGCGAGCAGTGAGTCAGTTTATAAATGTTACATTCTAATGAGTGCGCAATAAAATAAAACAAATGTAATCTTAAACCGAAACCTGTGTGTTTAGTGCCTCTGTGTTAATCTCATATGTCAACAGAATTTTTTATTCTACACAAGTATTACTTTATTACCCAGAAAGTCATAATGAAATAATCCATCTGGCTCCTCTTCTCTCATACTTACCCTCAGACAGAGAGGCAAAGGTGTTAAGGAGGCGAGCTGTGTACTGCCTCACTGTCTCATTCTTCGATTTGATGAGGCAAACCACGGATTTCTAAAAAGCAGAGCAAAAAGGATTTGAAAAATGATCCTGATGAATTCTGACCTCATGTAAGTCACATGAAATATCATTAATCTAATAATTCATAAACAATTCACTAATCTCATAATTACAACATTAACTTGTAAAATATATTTTTGAGTTAATTAAGCATTATAAACTATGCATTCGTCATAGTAAATGCTGGATAGAGTAGTTTGCTCAGTTTATTTCCCTTGGACCACAGCATTATGACAATGATTAATAATTTTATTTATTTAGAGGTAAATTTAATATTGTGAAAGATCTATGAAACAAGTTTCCCTTTAAATGTCTATTATAGCAGCTCTAAATGTTGTCAAATCAGATATAAAACAATGGTGTTTCCTCATCAGCCTATCATTAAGACAAAAGATAATGTTACAGAAAAACTGCAAGGTGTTTTCAAAAGATGTCAGAAACCATACAGATATAGCTTCCCCTCTTACTGTTACAAGGCACTGATGCTGGAGACGTTTTATAAATGTTAAACGTCTCCATTTAAAAAAAATAGAAAAAAATGTTTATGTGGCGTATCTGCCATATAAGTGAATGAGCTGTGACATTAAAAATGTTAAGGTATTAGAACAAGCACATTAATACCAGTATATAACCTGCACTTTCACAGCCGAACTGCTGTTACAGAACATTAATCAACAACTGGACAATTAGAAATACATAATATATACTGTACATGTAAATACAGTGCATTTGGAACGTATTCAAAAAGAAAGTGCTTCACTTTTTCAACATTTTGCTATGTTCCAGCCTTATTTCAAAATGCATTAAATTCATTATTTAAAAAAAACAAAACATAATGACAACGTGAAAGAAGTTTGTTTGAAATCTTTGCAAATGTGTACAAAATGTAAAGATGGTTTATGGGTTGTGAATGTAAATGGACTCAGTGTTAAGAGGTGTTTGTTCTGTTACCTGTTTAGTGGTGTAGCAGTTTAACAAGTCGTTACTGATGAATGCCTGTAGAACCGTGTCTCTCTGCTCACCCTGTATTGAGCGGGTCAGCCTCTGAAACCAAAAAGCACACAAATGCACCGTCACCTACTATTAAAACACAAAGCTCACAGGCGTCCCACTCAGGTGTCTCACAACGCTCACTGATCGATTTCTTTCCGTGCAAACAAATAACCAAAATTATATAAGAATGGCCTCCTATTAAAGATGCATTGATTATGCTATGGATCTGCTGGGAATTAATGACCACCTGTGTGGAGACCTACACATACACTGTAGTGCAAAAAGTATTCGCTCGCCTGCTTTCACATTCATAGTCCTCCGCACCAAACACTCTCGTCCATGTCTTTATGGACTTTGCTTTGTGCACTGGTGTGAAGTCATGTTGGAACTGATGCAGGGTTGTTTTTCAGTCACTGGGCTCGGCCCCTTACTTCTAGTGAAAGGAACTCTTAATGCTTAAGCATACCAAGACATTTTAGACAATTTCATGCTCCCAACTTTGTGGGAACAGTTTGGGGATGAGCCCTTCTTGTTCCAACATGACTGCGCATCAGTATACAAAACAAAGTCCATAAAGACATGGATGAGTCCTGACCTCCACCCGATAAAACACCTTTGGGATGAATTAAAGCGGTGAGTGAGGCCTTCTCATCGAACATCAGAGCCTGACCTCACAAATACGCTTCTGGAAGAAAAGTCCTTCCCAGCCTTTACAGAAAGGTTGAAGCTGCAAAGGGTGGACCAACATCATATTAAACCCCATAGATTAAGAATTGGATGTTACTCAATTCATATGCATTTCAAGGCAGGAATACTTTTGGCAATACAGTGTATACACAAAGAAAAAGAAAAAAATTAAGTATTCTTTCTAAAGTATCTCTACAATTTACAGCCTTATAAAAAACATAATTTAATGCCAGAATTTGAGCTGTGTGTGTACCCAGCGTAGGGCCTGCAGCAGCAGAGCTTTCAATCGGTCTGATCCACTGATTAGATCCCTCTTCAGTTTCTCATAGTCCAGTGAGGGCAGCAGTGGGACGTCTTTACTCCTCCTAATGATAAACAGAGACAGAGGAGTCACGCAACCATAGCTCTGAGAGATAGAAAAGCAAACTGCACTGAAAAACATTGCAATAAGTCTCATACCACAGTAAAGCCCTCAAAATCCTGTAGAGATGTGAAAATAATTTGAATGCATCTATGGTGCAATATGAGATTCTTAGAAATTAAAAACAAGATTACCCACCCTGTTTAAATGTTTTATTTTCATAATCTTCTGTTAAACTTATTTCCAAAGAAAAAATGCTTAAAAGGAGAACCATGATCTGACAACACGCATATTTCAAGCTTGAAATGAGTAACATACACTATTAATCAAAAGTTTGTACACACCTTATAAATCAATGGTCTTTCCTGATTTCTTTCGACATAAAATAAAACTTGATATTGAGATGTGTCTGCTACTTATGCTCTGTAATGCATTCAATAATCCAGTATTGTTCTAGAATGTAGAAATAAATTTAAACATGTGTCCAAACGTTTGGACATACTGTACATACTGTGCTGTATGTCTTTATATATTGTTTTTTAATCATATCTTGGTTAATGAATCATATATTTGGATTATTTATCTTACATAATTATATGTAATATTATATAATTACATAATAAGTAAATGGAACTGTATTTAAGATGTGTGTTCTTGCTAAGATGCTATGTTTTGTAGTAAGTTGCTGCAGATTTTTACTTACTGTGCTGCAATGGATGCACGTAACATGGACGAGGCCTAAGACACACAGACAGAATGTTGGGTAATTAATGTAATATTAAAACGTAACATGAGCATGTGTGTAGCTGTAGCAGGTCAGTAGACTGTATGTTTATATAGTTAGGAGTGCATGCAGAATTATGTCTTTAACAAACATGCCCATGCAGTGAGTCCATACACTGAAATTGGGTTAATCAGCATTCTGACATTTTTATTTTATAGTTCTCTATTTTCTTTTGCTATTTCTTTTTATCCAATATTTGTTTCTTGGTGTTTGTCCTCCTCCACCTTCCTTTCCTCTCATTCGTTCTCTTAACCCTCCTTATTTAAATATCGTTCCTTTCTTATCTGCTTTATATAACACTTTCTATTTCTTTCATCTCCTCTCACTTTCCTGTTCTTTTTCTATCCTCTCCTATCCTTGTCACAGGCCATTATGTTGAAACACAATCCCATACAAATTGAGGTACAGAGACTAGAGTGAAACGTCAGGGTTATTAGTGGTTTATTTGTGCTTGGAGGGACATTTATGCTTCATTTAATAGTAAAATGTAAAGGCTGACATTTCAAAGCTTTAGGCAAATATTAGATATAAGCGGGAGCTTTCCAGTTGACCTAATCCAAACATAATGTGCCTCTTTCAAGTGTTTTTCCAGCGTGTGCATGTTTAAGGTGTGTTTAAGGTCTGAATCTTAAAGGAAGGATTTGATATACTATGAAGCATGACGTCTGGTCAAACATAAATTTAAATGGGTACAAGAGAGACTCAGCGGCACACCATTCACAAATCTACGTCAACATCTCCACTTTTAATGCCAGATAATAAAAACGATACTCACACTGATTTCACGCAATGATTTTACACACCTTAATGCAAACAAATATATTTTTAAAAGTTATACATTTAGTAAAGAAATCTTTAATTTTAACAACTTAACTTTTATAAACTATTTTTGGACTTGTCATTTTAATTCTTATTATAAATATAAGCCAGATATTACACTGCTGGCCAAAACAAAGTATGTATTTTAATTAGATAACTACTGCAGTAATTATATGTTTTAGTTACTAAAATGCATGCACATTTAATCCAGAATCATATCCTAATATGTATTCTGTACAAGTAAGGAGTGTGAACTACAAATTATATTTTAGTATTGTTAGGCTAAATAATTAATACACTGTTGATACTTCTATCAAGTGGACTGTACATCAAAATTTTTTTTATCAAAATAGAAATAGAATTTAATTTCTTGTTTAAAGCATACTGCAAAACATGTAAATAGAAAAAAATGTGAAAGAAAAATAAGATATTAAATAAAATAGGCCTATCTCTGAGAATACTCTTTTAACTGTTCTCAACAGCAGTAACAGGCAAATTGAAAGATTTATAAATGTATAAATACAGTTAAATACAACAGTAAAAATATAAACATAAGAGCTGCACCAAGCACTCAAAAGGCTATTGTCATGATTAATTTTGATAATATAAATAGACTAGAGACAATTCCTGAAGAAATTGGGAAGTAGGGAATTGGGAAGACATGTGGCTAGGTCCTGGCTGACTATGTCTGTGTGTCAGTGGAGGACACATTGTTTACCAGGCAATGGCCCTCACTCACATAGACAATGTAACATGATGTCTCTCTGCCACTGAGTATAATATAGCAGGTTAATTTTGCCCATACACTTATCCTGAAATGCACAGGTCTCCTTCTAAGGCAGCTATATCTAGAACCTTTGGGGCTAGAGCTCTTCTTTTAGGACAATTTTACATGATGTCAAGTTTGGTGAATGTAAGAACAAAAAAAAAGAAGATGGATTTTAAGCAAAATATTTGAGTGAATTTATTTTTTTTTTCTGTAAGAAAATCCATTCTGTGTCTGTTCCCTAACAAACTTGGCTTGACCAATTGTTTCCAGAAGACCTGGATGAATTTTTTTTTATAGTTTTGTGTGCAATTTTGTGTTCGCTAATCAGACAGAAAGAAATGGAGGTCGTTTTTTTGATGATTCACTCACTGTACATTTTCCATGGCAGTTTCAATTAAGTGAGTCTGCAGAGAGTTCAGAGCCAGTTTTGATTGGGTAAGGCTAAGTATTAGAGATTTTGAGCCATTGCAAGTGATGTGACATTTGCCAATAAGACCAAAAAGAAGTTAGCTAGAAGTCAGAGGATCAAAGAAGTTATTTTTACATTTTTATTAAATATAATAATTATTAAAATTGTTTAAATATAATAATTTGTGAAAAAGAAGTTTAGACGAAAACAATACATACATGTAATTTTAGGCTAAAGATCTAAATTAGTTGTTCCCTTTTCTTAAATTTAACATCTAATGTATAGAAGTCTGAGCCCAAAAGTGAATTTTTTTATGAGTCAAGTTTTAATTGTACCTTTAATTACGACAGTTTGTAGAACCAAGATTTAATATTTCTAGAGGGATTTGAACCAAACATACTAAAAGTCATGTCCTATGTATCAGAAGCTAAATGCTAATATGTGATATAGCTCCAAAGCTCCTAAATTGTAAAAAAAACATTTACTTGGTAAATGTTAAATTAATTAATTAACTTTGACTGGTTTTGAATGAGTAAAGTTTTTTAAGTAATGTTTGTGTGGTTTAATTGTTGGCATAATGTTAGGCCAACTTGTTTTTATAGAAAAACAATTACTTGGAACCAAGTACATCAATGGGCTACAATGGAAGGCAAGTTCTCTTTTTTGAGTAAATAAGAAGTTGGGCAAAGTCAACTCCAGACAAATATAATTAATTTAGTACACAACCAATACAACTTGAGCTGACTTGTGTCATGCAAATGTTTGAATTATAAGTTGAGTCACCTTAAGGTTTTAAACTGGGTACATGTTGTCTCACCAGCAATGTGAAATACTTTGTTTGGGCAGCTAATTTCTCTATAAGTTGAATAAACTTAAAAAAAAAGCTATGCAACTTGTTACTAAACTTTACGTTGAGGTGGCTTATTATTATTTTTTTTTTTTACATTGTAATAAAGTGGGTTAGAACAGGTTAAATGGTAAATAATAAACGGTTATTCCCACTGGGAGTTGCCCCAACTTCGTACAGTTGTATTTGTTGAGACAACAGGTAACATTGCGTTCTTGAAAACTTCGGAGACAGAATGAAAAAAGAACTTGAGCCAGCAAGAGAACCATTGCTGAGATACAGTGAGGAGCTTTTATTACCTCCCTAACTAGATATACTGGGAAACTTATTTTTGTTTTTGCAAGAATTCTCTTTTCCTCTTTAACCAGACATCTGCTGTGGAGGATTGAGTGAGAGGGGTGACAACTGGCCTTCTGGAGCTACAGAAGGAGCCTGATCAAGCTGTTGAAGTTAGTAGTCCTTAATGGCCTGGGTGACTAGGCAGCAGCTTTAGGAATGATGGTGTAATATAAGAGAATCACTAAGAGACTGATATGCAGCTGGTGTTACTCATGTATTTTATTATTTTATTATAGAGGGCGTAATCTCTTATTTAACACAGATCACTGTTTTAACTTTGACTGGTTTTGAATGAGTAAAGTTTTTAAAGTAATGTTTGTGTGTTTTAATTGTTGGCATAATATTAGGCCAACTTGTTTTTATAGAAAAACAATTACTTGAAACCAATTACATCAATGAGCTACAATGGAAGGCAAGTTCTCTTTTTTGAGTAAATAAGAAGTTGGGCTAAGTCAACTCCAGACAAATATAATTAATTGAGTACACAACCAATACAACTTGAGCTGACTTGTGTCATGCAAATGTTTGAATTATTAGTTGAGTCACCTTAAGGTTTTAAACTGGGTACATGTTGTCTCACCAGCAATGTGAAATATTTTGTTTGGGCAGCTAATTTCTCTATAAGTTGAATAAACGTAAAAAAAAAGCTATGCAACTTGTTACTAAACTTTACGTTGAGGTGGCTTATTATTATTATTTTTTTACATTGTAATAAAGTGGGTTAGAACAGGTTAAATGGTAAATAATAAACGGTTATTCCCACTGGGAGTCCACAGAACAAAGACAAACATTCTTACACTGAACACAGACATTCATGTTGATGGAGGGAATACAGAGACATGCTAATGGACGAGAGGATGAGTGTAAAGGATAAGGACCACATGGACAAGCACGATGCACAATGGAGAGAAGACGGAGGAAAAAAGATATGAAGATACACCAGAAACTTACATAGCCATCATCATAAGGAGTCATAGAATAATATCCCTTCTCTCACACACAAACACACACACACACACACACACACACACACACACACAAAAAGAAGTGGATGAAGAAACACTAAGCAAACAGAACACAGACCATGCCTGATGTTATACCATAGAGTAACTGTCTGTCTTTCACCAATTATTAACTTTGTACAACACAACATTCCTGGATCTAAAAATTTTAGACATTTCTGGAACATGGCAATTAAAATCAGTACGATTCTAAAAGGAGGGAGGTCATTCAGATCTCAGTGTTGTTTGGCTAAGTACTTCTGTTTAAGTCTGTTTCGGTGCATTATTGAGTGGGAACTTGTAGTAACGCATGCTGATATTAAATACAAAGCACCAACTCAAAATGTGTAAAGGTTGGTAGAGATGTAATACATTTACAAAAAAGAAAAGCGAGAGAGAGAGAGAGAGAGAGAGAGAGACTCACTGTTCCAGGCCGTGTAAAATCAATGCTCTGAGCAACACTCTGGCTCATGTGCCCACTGAAGAGGCGCACACCCACACTCTGGAGATACTCTGGGGATATCTATTAAAATAAATAAATAAAAACAATAACAAAAACAAAGAAAATCATATTCATTAATCAAACTTTAGCTGGCTTTCATAATTTGCAAGCATGTAACTGTAACAGGAGAACGTTATTGCATCATCAGCATGAGCCAATCAGGTTTCAGTATGCAATTTCTATGACAAAAAAATGACACCAAGATTTTGGGAAAACAAACATTATTTTATACTTAATTCATTTAGCTTTCATTACTACCCGACACTAAAATACCAGCTGTTGTATTTGTTAGTAAGTAAAGTTTACAGAAACAAAACAAAACAAAAGATATTTCTTGCCATTTTCCCATTGACAGTAGCCTCAAGTGAGTCCACCAGTTCAGCCGTCACGCTGATAAGGTTGTCATAATCAGCCTGGATCTTACTGAACTTCTTCATGTACGCAGAAGCCTGCTTCTCTGCTTCAGCTAGCTGCTTCATGTGCTCTACATATGCACGCACACGCGCACACACACACACACACACACACACACACACACACACACACACACACAAAACACAGTAATATGAAGCAGAATACAAAGTTTCTCAAAGCTGAATATACATGCAATGCATTAAAAACTTTCTAGAAAACAAGAATAAATTTTACTTTGTATATTTTAAAAACAGTAAAAAAAATGATAAGATATTACAGTACTGTAGCAGAGTGTTAATTGCAAAAAGAACGAGACAGTTTTGTAAAATGATCATATTTAAAATAAAACTATGCATTTTGGAATATGATAAACAATAAACAGACAATTACCTCTGTTTCCATTTGTGCTCGCTCTCTGTTTAGATAAAATTAAGGAAACATCAATGCCTTACAAAGGGTTTTATAAATAGTTATATACAATTTTTGCTTATTCTAAAAACATAGTAGATACACTGATCTAAGCATTTGTGAACTGGAACCTCATTTTGTTGGAGTTAGTGAGTTCTTTGTTTGTTTCGTTTCTTTTCTTACGTATAAATAAAAATACTCTTATGTTTATCAAACTCTCTGCGCTTATATCTGCCCTTTTTGCCCATGGCAATCAACAACAGCCAGAACTACCTGCAAAACCACCAAGTTTGTGACACTTTGGAGGCGCGGTTGGTGTGGTGTTTATGAACAAATTAATAAATTAATCAATTAACTGTTGTTTGTCAATTGATTGGTTTAGGAGTGTGTAACGAGTCCCTAAAAAGAACATGCAAACATGGCATGAGGAATGACATAGGTCATGTGACATGTTCTCAACATTTAACAGAAAGGATACATATAAAATGAGTAGCCTTGGTGTAGCTGATGCTTTCAGAGTAGATACCAAAACCATTTCAAGCTTTTTTCTTAAATCTAGAGTCCAGGAGTCCTGAAATAAAAGAAAAAAAACACACACACACACACAACAAAAATGATAAAACTTCTACAAATGTATAATCACTGCTAATTTTGTATCTTTAGTAATATTGTTGTACTTTGCACATTTGAAACAAAACAGGGGCCCTTTGGAAATCAAGTAACCTTTAGCACAGAAATGCTAAATTGTCTCTTTACTGACTACATATTGTACAACATATTGTATAATAGCGTGCAAGCTCATACAGTGTAAATAAAAAACAAGAACAGCAGAGAAACTATAAAATATTTAGTAGAGATTCAGGTACCTACTCCTTACATCAGTAGAAAATAATTGAAGCTGAGACCAAACAAGATCATAAAGTGTTGGTCACAGCCTTTTTGACTAATGTGAATAAAACCGGAGATTTGGTGTAGAGATTGTGTTGTGGAATTATAAGAGCATATATAGCATGTTGATTGAGGTGTAAGTGAGAAAGTGCAGCAATGCAGATGATCACCTGAAAGATCTCCTTGAAGGACGGATGTGCTACAGGATTGGGAACAAAGGGCAGAGCATAAAATGGCAGGAACTCTGTAGTTTGGCTTAACGCTGCTCCTCTCGTCTCCAAGAAGTGTTTAAAATGACTCATCCGCTCATCAAACTCAGCTTTATCCTTTAAAGTAAAAAGAAAATTTAAAGATCACACACAGTCAGATTAACATATCATGTCATTAATCATTACTGATGAAAAAAATAGCTAAGCCATGCACAGTTTATAACACACTCGCTTATATAGAATTATATGGTGGACAATGGCATAGAATGGGCAAAAGGACACTTCCACATATAAGTGGTCTATGCTCAGCAATGTTGTGTCTGAGTATGTAAAATTTTGCTGATTCAATAGAGCCTCCTGCTGGTCAAAAACAGTACTGAAGTGTTACGAAACATCTCATTTCAACAGCATTCTCTAATAAGAAGCTGCTGTTAATAACGCCATGATATAAATCCATGTCAGAGACTTTTTTGTACCCGTTTTCCCATAGAATTCTTTAGTGGATAGACGGAGAAGTGAATATGCAGGTAGAACTCCAGTTTCTGTACAGCTGGGTCGCTGTCGCGGATGAGTACGGGCACATTTTCTGTCCACAGCTCAAAAAAGATCTTCATCTCGCCATCATCAAATGAGCTGAGCAGATCTTTCTGCACATGCAAAACAAATTTAAGATGTGTCTGAGAGAAATCTCACGGCACCTTCAGAACACACATGCGCACCACATTGTATTTTCTATTCACAAAATACATACACAACAATTAAAAACGTGGTGAGAGCCAAGGTGCTTTATGTAGGAAAAGTGATGGAGCCATGGGCACTGTAAACTGAATTTCTGCTACTGTTACTTCAATTATAATCTAAATGAATTATAAAAGCAGACTGCTGTTTCTGTTTTGGTGGGTTAATAGCATAAGGTAATCTGTCATTATTGAAAAACTATTTGATTTGAGATCTTACTAAATACATAATGGTTCAGAAACAAGTCAACAGTAAGAAATAAACACATGGCACAATTTGTCAGTGTCTAAAGCCGAAGCTCTCACTCCCATCACATGCAGGTTTACTCCTTTGCCTCTCTCAAACCGCTAATGAACGTAATTTATTGATTAGCAAAGATACAATATCTTTGTGATACTATAAGCTATAATATCTTATATAATGTCTGAGTGGCTTTCTAAACCTCAACATTTGTATTCTTCACTACATGCTAGGACAGGTTAGTGCTCAAGTGTCAATTAAAATACACGTCTTTTGTATACCTCTTTGTTTTAATAGTAATTGTGATGAATTTTCAGGATTAAGGACTAGAAATCATCACTCTTACCTGTAAGGTTAATATCTTCGAGTCTTCAGTTAAACTGCTGCGTGTTTTTGGCACTGGTTTTCCTTTGCTCTTGCATTCCTTCTCAAAGACCTTCACTGTTTCCTCCAGCTCACAGGACTTCAGGTACTAGGCATTACAAATATATTCATTGGATATAAATATATATGTATAAATATAAAAGGTTCTACTGTTTTATGCCACATAAATATAAAACACTGTTAGATAGATTTATAGACTGTTTAACATGCAGAGGACAGTCTCTATTGTTACACTACAATTCATAAAACCACCAGCATTTATAAATATACTTGAATATCCATGTCCTCCTGTTTTCTCTATATACCTATGAATAGCTCATTAACTTCTTAAAGACTAGCTCGTGTTAGTAACAGATTAATATGGCTAAGTTAGGTTACATTATCATTGTAAGATTATGTTTTCAAAACAATCTCCACCCCTTTATCACCAACATTAAACACTCGGATTTGTATGGAAATGTACCCTGGGCACATGTTATACTTAAATATTATATAATGGTTGGAATAAACTCATTTTTGACATCACAAACTGAGCTCAAGCATTAAGCAAAAGTGGCATAAAAAATTAAAAATTAAATTCAAGTTACTAAAGTTACAATAGACATGAGGCCTATTTCTTAAATCCATCACACTGCAACAATCCATTTGAACTACTAACAAAATGTTCATTCATAACTGTATAAACCTACTTCTCTGATCATCACTAGGAGGTCTGCTTCATTTGCCAAGACGTCCCCCATCTCTTTAGAGCTTCTGGAACTCATGTATCAACAATCTGATAAACACAAGAGCTTGTTATTTCTAGCAGTTATTGAAATATCATAACATAGAGGGTGATGTACAGTGGTGGTGTAAAGTAAATTACAAATCTAAACTAAAAACAAAAGCACATAATGGAGACAAATATTCACAAAAACAAGGCATATTAGGATTACACTTCTATATACTGTGAACAATTAATGCAGTCAGTGGCATGTTCTCCCATAAGCCAAAGGAAGCTGACTTCCCCAGTTTTTTTAGACTGTACATGTCATTTAGTACATGTCAAAAATAATAATTTAACAGATTTGTTTCGGTAATTAACTCCTCTGTACTGTTGCTGAGTGCTGTCTCTTCACATTGTTTTTTGGAATATTTTATAGCGTGTGAAATGTTATACAGTATGTTGTTTACCCTTTGGTTACTGTCACATCCCAAGGATTAGCAGGCCGAGTTGGCTTCCCTTTCTAAAAAAAAATGTAAGAAATAAAAATTAACCAATCAGAAAATACTATCTTCATAGCATCGTCAAACAATGATTGGATAGAACCATACCAAGGAAAGCCAGGGTGAAATTGGCATCCCTTGGTAGGAAAATGAAGGATTAACCAATTAGGTGAGGCTGCTGTCGTACCCCGAACAAATGGTGAAGCCAGATGCCTTTCTACATCACCATTCGCAAACATAAGGGAGTGCAGTCATGAAGGGTAGAGACTTTGAGCCTCTAGGAAAAAAAGGATAAAAAAAAGGAAAAGATAATAAAGAAAAACACTTTAAACTAAACTACCACTAGAGCAGCAACTCAAAATTAAAAACAACAAGCTGCTTACAGACAGGAAAAAGGAGGAATTCAGACTTTCAGTAAGGAACATGATGTAAATGGAGAATGACTCACTGGTACTGCTAAACTTCAGCCATCGTTTTGATGGCCATGACTCTTATACTGCCTATTGTGCATTGCTTGCCTGGATTAGCTGCATATGTTATTTTACAGGTGAGGGAATACTTTTGGCAATATAGAATAGGTTGCCTCAGTTGGCTTCCACACAAATGTTCCCATACCACGCCACTGAAAGCAGTACAGATTTATAAAACAAAGCTGAGGTCAGCCGTTGATGATATGAAAATAATATTAAAATAATTTCTACAAAATCTGTGCAATGTCTACAATGGCCAAGAACCACTACACTTTCATTTCCTGTCAACTAAATATCTGCACTAAAAAGAAAGAAAAAATATAAATTCTTAAGTGTTTATAAAAATATAAATTCATAAGTGTTGCTTATGCTTACATGCAAAAAAAAAAAAAGAAAAGTAACTTTGCATTTTAGAATCTGCCACTCATCATCTATACTGCTTTATCTTGTGGGGGTCACAGGAGGCCTGAGGCCATTCCAGGAGACTTAGGGTGGGATGTGCAAATCCATCGTAGGGCACACATACCCATTCACACGCTCATTCACATACTGTGGTGAATTTGGGAACATCAAATAGCTTTATCTGCATGTCTATGGACTGTGGGATGCAATCCAGAGCACCCGGAGGAAACCCACCAAACAGATGCAAACTCCATGCAAAAAGACACGAGGTGAGAATCAAACCCGGACCATGGAGGCAAGGCGACAGTGTTAACCACTAATCCACCATGTTGCCTCACTCTCTTTGTATTTTATAATATTTTAGCAATTTTTGCTCAATAAACCAAATCCAACTAACTAACTTAAATATCAGGTTCTCTGTTTTCTACAAAGGTGACATTTAAGCGTAATGCCAACTGTTAAACGGCTGTGGAACTGAAAACAACACACTGATGCTATTCTAGGCCAAGCTCGGAACTTCAGCTGGCTAACAAACAACACTAGGCTGCTAACTATTCTATAAAAAAATATCTTCATACTTTAGCATTTAAGTCGTTCTAAAAATTAAGAAATATATTATCGTATGGTAGTACGTGCTCATATGTTAAAAGTTAAGATAAATTCATGAGTTATAAAAAGAACGCGACAGTTAGCTAACTAGCGACTTTTCCAGAAAGAACACCTAAGGTCACTAGCCTTACCTCAGTCACACAGCTCGCTGGCGATATTAATCCCTCATATTATTTTTCGTAGCACATTTGCCTCAACATTGCTTAAATAACCTGATCCCACATAAAGTTTGTGAAAATAAAATATGAATTTGTCAGACTGCGTGTAAAATTTATCATGCGAGCTAACAACGCAGCTAACGGACTAGTTTGTGGCTGGTGCCCATAGTAACCAGAAATAAGACGCTTACTGAATATACCTAGCAACGCAAAGAAACGACCGTAAGTAAGTCTCAAGTGTCGTAAATATGTCGAGGTTTATTTTGTAGTTTGAGTTGTAAAACGCAAAATGGTCAGCAACATCTAAATCTTATTAATTATTACAGAAAGTTAAAAATGTTTAACACGTTTGTGCAAAAACAATAATTAAATATATTTCTTCGAGCGTCACAACTTCTTGGAACATTGTAATCTTGTAACGTTTTTTATTGCTCCGGAAGTAATTGTAACGCGGAAGGGTCAAACGTAAAGCATGTTGCTTCGGCGCGGTGGATGAATGAATGCTGCTTCAGAAAGATCGAATACTGAAGTTATTTTACTTTGTATGTGGTTTAATTTAAATTACAAACTGCGAATCAACGCCGGATAAGGTTTCGTTTGAGAGCGTAAGTGACCGAAAGAGATAACCTTATCTAAAATGATCTAAGAGCACTAACTAGCTGAAAAATGCTAGCATGCTGTGAGTGTGTTTCTCAGCCTTGGTCCTGGAGAGCCCTAGCCTTGCTTCATCACATAGTTTAAATGCAGTTTTAGTATGTAAATAGTAATGCAAATAAAACCTATATAACCTGTACTGTAATTTGGTATTTATGTTAAGCAAATGTTGGTTAAGTGGTATGTTTTACTGTATGGTTTTTATTTATTTATTTTACAGCTGCAGTAGAGAGGGTGAAAGATTAGGCTGATTGCTTCTAGCTCTGTAATGATTTTAGAACTTTCACAATGATTTATTATCCAACTAATTTTTAACTTTAATTAGGAATGGGTGGGAAAACACTGATCATGGTTCCAATGACTGATGTGATCATGGTTCCACTGACAGACATATTTTGTACGTTTAAGTTAAGTTCCTGAGAATGGGTTGTGTTTGTCCTGACAGAAGAAACTGCTGTTGGTGGGCTAATAATCAGCAGAAAACATGGCTGGAATTCTATTTGAGGATATTTTTGATGTGAAAGATATTGATCCTGATGGCAAAAAGTTTGACAGAGGTGAGGAACAGTGAGTTCAGCTCACATTTGTGCACATCTCTCTCTCTCTCTCTCTCTCTCTCTCAGCTCTCATTCTGACACATGCAAAACGAGGCTTATGACCTGAAATCTATGAAAAGTTGCTGAGTTAAGAAGTTGAAGAGTTATGATGCTGCCCCTTTTACACTTTTTTTTATTTTTATTTTTTATTGTTCTTTGGTATCCCTTAGTGTCTCGTCTTCACTGTGAAAGCGAGTCATTCAAAATGGACCTCATCTTAGATGTGAACACTCAGATTTATCCTGTTGATCTCGGTGAGTAAATATACACAAATATACAAGATGCACAAGAAGATAAAACACAGAACTCTTTACTATGCAGCAAACATTTTGTGGTCTCGGGGTGCGGATCTGTTCAACACACTCAGCTGTCCCTTGTTAAGCTTCACTTTATGTACAACGACATTACTGAGTCTCCAAGATTAGCGTTTAACACACAAATACACAACTACACAATATACATAACTTTGTCCAGGATACAGCTATTCAAAACGGCACCCATCTATACAAAATACACATCTACAATAGCGAGTCTCCAGGATTAGAATGCAGACCACAAAAATAAACAGCTACAGAATATATACAACCTACACAGCATGAGGTTAAGCATTCTGACTGAGTGCATAATCAGGAGTATTGTGTTTTTAAGTGATGGTCATGTACACAGCCGCAGTGGAACAGCTGGATGTAACAGTGTAATGTTGATGTTTTTCAGGAGATAAGTTCAGGCTGGTAATCGCCAGCACGCTGTACGAGGATGGCACTCCAGATGATGGAGAGTACAACCCTACGGATGATCGACCGTCCAGGTGACTCCAGCACCTTACAAATCGGCACTTTCTAGAAACGAACACACAAAGAGACTGATTCTGATCAAACTGTCAACTCAAAGCCCAGCATCATGACTCAATGACATACAGTGTTGCCAAATTGGTGCCAATTAAGATTCTGTTACTTTACATTTTTGTTAGAATATTAAAGGAAAAGAACGGTTAAAAAATGTGCTCTAGACACTGCATCCAGTCCAGCCACCCTGACTCTGCTTGCAGTTTACTTATTTATTTACTTACTTATTACTCTTATTACTATTTATTACTCTGTAGCAATGAACATTTAGCATTTACTTTACTTTTATTGCTTTACCTTCACATTTCACAGAGTGGTGTCTAAAACTTTAATAATAATATAAAACATACTTTTCTTTATTATTATTATTATTATTATTATTATTATTAATCTTTATATTAAATTTTTATACTGAGAAAAGAATAATCTTTATCCTTATATTGAATTTATATGTGTTGTATTAAATGTAATGAAATGTATATATATTTATTAATATATTAATAATTAATCATTATTTAGTTACTTGGATGAAAAAATAAATAAATGCAAACTGAATTAATTTACTTATAATAATAATAATAATAATAATAATAATAATAATAATAATAATAATATTTTTTAAATGCCTTTTTTTATGCCTTTTCAGTCTATTGTATGTTCATATTATAATTACTCCACAGTCCTAAAATGTGTGTGTGTGTGTGTGTGTTTTCCCTCTCTCTAGGGCAGATCAGTTTGATTACGCCATGTACGGTAAAGTGTATAAGATCGAGGGAGACGAGACGTCAACAGAAGCAGCAACACGACTGTGAGTGTAATTGTTATTATGCAAACTCGCATAGATGTTATTTTTCTGGTTTATAGAATCATTAAAATAATGCAAACAATGGTTCTTTTACAAAAATGAATATTTTAATGATATTTGTTTCTATTTGATATTTAGATAATTGCTATAGATGGTACAATTACTTATTTTTGCCCAACTCTGTAAACCCTTATGTCTCAAATTAATTGTGGACGTTCTCTTTCATGGCACGACATACCACAGCAACTGAAAAGTCAACTCGGGCTGTTCTTCTCAAATTCGTTCCTGATGTCAAATCAACTGTTGATTAATCAACAGACTAACAAATAAAATTTGGATTTAACTGGATCAGGATGCTGCCACAAGTGTTAATTTTCTTTATGTAAGGAGACTTTTAGGCCACCTTGTGTGTATAAACTTAAGCATTTTTTTTTTGCTGTAAAACTTCTCAAGTCTCCATTGGCATGTATGGAGTAAAAATACATACAGTATTTATAACACAAATACATTTTTAGAAAGATTGAAGTTTGACCCTTTCATTCAAAAATGAAATATGATGAAAGGTCATTTTCTCCTTTTTAAATTTTATTTATTTATTTATTTATTTATTTATTTTTAGCTCTGCATACGTGTCGTACGGTGGCCTGCTGATGAGGCTTCAGGGTGATGCCAACAATCTGCATGGCTTTGAGGTGGACTCCAGAGTTTACCTGCTCATGAAGAAACTTGCCTTCTAACACAGTTTTGTGTTGTTTTTGTGTTTGTCTTTGTTGCGCTGAGGGCGACGTGGACGTGCAGCTCTAAAAACTACAGCTGTTTTATAAAAGCTGGGGAAAAGTCAAACCCAATGTGGTAATGATGTAAATAAAACTTTTATATGTATTTATATCGGCCTTTTTCAATTTTGCTCAGTTAATAACACCAGCACATGTCATAAGGTCACCTTTAGTATAAAATAAACAAGTGGTTAATAAATAAGTATTCTGCAGTAAGATTTATCTAGCATGTTGGCTTTTTGATTTCATAACTGGCCTCTGATTAGCAGAGATATAATTTTAGTTGACTTAAGAACAAAAAAATCTTTTCTCAAATGTATGTGGAAATCAGTACTAGAAGGGGACATGCTAAAGTCAGAGTTTCAGTGTGACAGGATAAAGTATGTGTGTGGGTTATTCTACAGAAAAGGTGGAATTTGTGTCATAAAAATCTAGAAAAAAAACCTAGAACTTCTTTAATAGCAATACTTTTAACTTTATGAACTTTTTTGACTTTCACAAAATGTAGAGCTTAAAATGCAGTTTTAAAATAACTTCTCTTCCTTGTAACTCCCTCCCTCAATCATCTTCTATACCGCTTAATCCTGTATACAGGGTCACAGGGAGCCTGGAGCTTATCCCTGAAAATTTAGGGCATGAGTACACCCTGGACAGGGTGCCAATCCATAACAGGGCACACACATGCACACACTCGCATTCATTCACTACGGGCAATTTGGGAACGCCAATTAGCCTAAACTGCATGTCTTTGGACTGTGGGAGGAAACCAGTCGACCCTGGAGGTGTAAGGCAACAGTGTCACCTCTTCCTGGTAAAACCAATGACAATTTGGAGAAAAATCATAATTGGTTACAAAATGGCTTCCATGTGATTTTCAATTGTCAAAATCAATTAATTATTGAATGTAATAAGTTTTTGTTACATTTTTGACAGCTAATAATGATAAAATAAGAAACACTAATGACGGACTTAAAAGCATCGCATAAAATTGCTAAATACACACGCGGACAAAATTGTTGGTACCCTTCGGTCAATGTAAGAAAAACTCACAATGGTCACAGAAATAACTTTAACCTGAAAAAGTAATAATTAAAAAAAAATTCTATGAATGTTAACCAATGAAAGTCAGACATTGCTTTTCAACCATGCTTCAACG
>QMIH01000183.1:465740-505740 GCA_003987875.1 Clarias batrachus
CACAGCTAAAAACACCCAAGAATGTCTAAGAGGAAAACATTGGACTATTCTAAAGTGGCCTTCTATGAGCCCTGACCTCAATCCTATTGAGCATCTTTGGAAGGAGCTGAAACATGCTGTCTGGAAAAGGCACCCTTCAAACCGGAAACAACTGGAGCAGCTTGCTCATGAGGAGTGAGGAGGCCAAAATACCTGCAGAGAGGTGCAGAAGTCTCATTGACAGTTACACGAATCGTTTGATTGCAGTGATTGCCTCAAAAGGTTGTGCAACAAACTATTAAGTTAGGGGGACCATCATTTTTGTCCAGGCCTGTTCCATGAGTTTTTGAGTGTTCATTTTTTTTTTATAATTCCGTTGAAGCATGGTTGAAAAGCAATGTCTGACTTTCATTGGTTAACATTCATAGAATTCCTATTTATTATTAATTTTGTCAGATTAAAGTTATTTATGTGACCATTGTGAGTTTTTCTTACATTGACCGAAGGGTGCCAACAATTTTGTCCGCGTGTGTAAATAACATTTCTAAACAAATGAAGAGAGACATCTGATATACCTTTTGCATTTGTCCAGTGCTTTTGCATTTGACCCCAGGAACAATTTCAAATTGTCAAATTTATTTCTCAATCATACTCTTTTTGTAACAATAACACCAATGATATAATTTTGGGTGACAAATATTTATTTTATAGTATTAATTATAATGAATTATTGTTTTCATGATTCTAGTGTGGCTTATTTATCTGTTGCTTATTTGAGTGTTGCTTATTATATTATAAGATATTGATGTTATTATGAATCAGGTTTATTTCATGAAAAATCTTTAGATGTATAAGCATGAAAGTATATGGTGCTACTTCCATGTATGATAAAGTGACAAGACGTTTGCTTGAATTTGGCCTTTTAAAAAAATGCTACAATTAAACATTGAACATTAAAGTAAGAAAAGTTGTTTAATGAGCAGTGTTTAATGATTAATAGTACATTCTATATATATATTTTTTAATTTTCAAGTAAGGTGTCTGTTAAGTGATTTTGGCATCAGCAAAAATAAGCGACAGCACTATTCATCATTTTTGTAGAACGATGCGCGCGCGTGTGTGTGTGTGAGAGAGAGAGAGCGCGCGCGCGCATTTATACTACAATGTCACTGCTGTGGTTTAATGAGAGTCACCGGATGGGCTGTTTATTACTGATTTAGGATAATTTCTTTAACATGTAAATGGCTGTATGTCCTATTGTGCTCCCCAAAACAGTATTCTGTTTTTCTCTTACTCCACACATTACAGGGTAAAAAAAAAATTCTGAATGAATAAAAATATTACATTTGGTTAGCAGCGTTGGAAACCATACGTAACAAGCACGGCGCGATAATGATAGCGTCTGGATTTTACTTGCTAATTTGTTTATGCATTGACTACACAATATCTAAAATGTTTATGGAACAGAAATATTAAGTTTACATGCGAAGTGGTTAAAGAAATATCAAATTTAAAAATAAAAAAATAAACTATTACACAATTGTTTTGTTTTTACTTCCGGAAACTCGCCGTAACCAACAGCTAACCAATCTCTGTGCAGCAGGTGGATGCGACTAGCCAATCCTAGCCAAGCCATGAGCAGGAGGTGGGACTTGATGGAATGAGGAGGTGAGCGGGTATGAGAAAGCCCCGGTGAGAATCAGTAGATACGGGGGGAAATCAGTGCAGTCTGATGGATTTGTATTATGGACGCAGTGCTGATTATATTAACACGCTCTCACAGTGATTTATTAAAGTCGGCGAGCCAGTTTAAACAGCAGAAATGGATTATGGACGCAAGAGAAAGCTGACATTTATTACAATAGGGTTGGTTTTCCTGCTGAGCGGAGTGGAATATGGTGAGCTTTTTAAAGTTGTATAACTGTTATAGTCTATGATCAATAAACACAAAATCTGTGAGGAACATAACATTTCTATCATGATTAGATCAGTCCACTATGAAAGCCACTATTTTACCAAAATGTATTACAAGCTTAGGGTATTTAACCCTAGAGTATTTATTTATCTATTCATATATTTATCTATTTCACCAAAATGTATTACATGCATCTATTTATTTATTTATTTATTTATTTATAGACTATGTCAAACAAACAGACTACACATTGTATTTGGACATGGGACATATGTCGCAATACAGTAATGTGTCAAAATATGTAAAGAATGTGCTTTTGTATCTGTAGGGTGATAAGTATTTACAGCAACAACAAAACCCTAGATTTAATTCTATACACACCATGCTTGTAAATTCCTTATAGAGTAAATTAAATTGGAAGTAATAAATATCAATGTCAAAAGTAAAATTCTCTGACTAAGACAACATCCAGACAGACTGTAATGAGAGCGAACGAAAGAACAATACAAAGGCAGACAAATATAAAGTCCAGTGTCTTGTCATTCTCATTAGATACACTTCTTTCTCTCTCTTTCTCTCTCTCTCTCTCTCTCTCTCTCTTCTTTCCCACTTTACATCAGCGGTGATTTTACCTACAATCTGGCGTTTCCTGCAGACCCTGGATGCTGCCCCGTATTTCCTGGGTCTCAGTCTATCAGCGTTCAGCCTCAGTGGCCTGCTCTCAGGTCCATTATTTGGTATCTGGTCCGACAGAACACATGGCACCAAGAAGATCATCCTGTTTGCCAACTGCTTTGAAATTATCGGTAAAACACACACACATACACAAGTTTTTTAAATTTCCTTTTTAAAGAAACGTTCATTCAATCAATCTTAAACTTTTTTTTTTTCACAAAATAAACATTATGCTGAATTGAGGTTTATTCTTATAATACAGTATAATGACTTAAAGACAACACAGAGTCCTATAGAATAGTAGTAATTGTTTAATAATACACAATGCTACATAATATACAAATAGTAATGTACAGATTATACTGTATCGCTGTATGCCACATGTAATAAACTGAAAACCTGAAGGAGGAAAGATGATCTGATTAGTTCTCTGTTTCTCTGCTTTTCAGGAAATTTTATGTATTTTATAGGTTTTTCTAAGTGGCTCCTTCTAAGCAGTCGTTTTGTTGCAGGTGAGAAAGAGTACAATTTTTTATTCCTCGTTTTCAATAATAATAATAATAGTAATGGTATTTATGTTGTGCTTATACGTACAATAATGTTTAAAATCCAACAAACAAAGTAAATTAATAAAAACAACAGCAAGTTGTGTGATGAAGCGGTTTTCATCCTTTGAACACCTTCAGTTATAATGCTGTTTAATGTTTTGAAAATTCTGCAATGTATTTTGTAGTGCAGTGGTATGTAACATAGAATATTATTGGTTAACTGTAACAGGAATCGGGTCAGGAGCTGGTTCATCTATTTTCGGTTTCTTGACGAGAATCACGGCCCCTGAGGATCGCTCCACAGTGTTCGCATCTGTCATGGCCTGTAGACAAGCTGGCCTTCTGATCGGTCAGTCTGTTAGATTGTTGTTGTTTTTTTGTTGGGACCTCACAGACCAGTTATTACTGAAAGTAAAAAATGTTAGAAATAAACATTTGAGTATATTTTGAATTTCATCATTTGAGCAAATTATTCTATGATGTTGCTTTCAAGTTCACACATTACACCAGAAAATGTCCTACTTCTGTAGGAAATATGTACACAATGTTTGGCATTTTCTCTAGCATGCTTTTTCTAACTGCCTATTTATTCAGATTCAGACTAATTGAATTAACAAACGCAGCTGTGGCAAATTAAATCATTAGGCAAAGATGACTTAAAATAGATACATACATTGAAGCTTGAAAGTTTGCGAACCCCTGATTATAATGTAATACAATAACAAAATTTGGAATCCTATTTAGGTTCCTGTAGCTAATAGCTACTACCTGTTTAAAATTTAATATTAAAGGCAATATATGCTGAATATTATCATTGAAAGCTTTCATAGGGCTACTGTCGAGCTCAAAGTGTCAAAATGTAGCCAAGCAATTCTTTGGTACAAATTATATGAGTTCACACCTCGTTTATTTATGGGGATTCTGGAGTGTCTTGTGTTGATTATTAGCTCATTGAGCTCTTCCAAAAATGAAGGTCCACTTTTATATTTTATTAATTTTGTGGGGACATCTACTAGCTGATATTATGGTGATATGTCCCCCTCCCTCAATCATCCCTGCTCCCATTTTCCTACACCAGTGGTGTGCTGCAAGTGTATTACATACATCAGATGCAAATACTCTATTCTTTTATACAAGGGACTTGATCATGTGGAGATTTTGGTACCCCAGAGGGTCTTGGATCCCATCCCCAGCAGATCTGGAGGAACAACTGTAGTTTTTGTGTTCTACATTTTTGTAACCTGATCACTGAATAACTCTTTGGATGCACCTCATTTTAAGAGCGTATTTGTAAATATAGTAGAGAAAAATGACATATTCTATGTTTTAAGCAAAGGAACATGAGGTAGTGCGCATCATGGCTGTAATTCAGTAAAACACATCTTTGGTGTTCATTCTCATGATTATACACCATTCTGAGGGGTTGCTTTTTTTTGGAAAGTGATGAAAATCAGGAAAACATGCTCAATCCTAAGATGTCTTGCCACAAGGGAAACTTCAAGTAAAACAAGCACATCGACATAAACCTGTGATTGGGTTTTGTAATAGAAAATCACACATTCTGACCAGTCAGAATCCATAGCATGTGGAGTTTCTCAAGTGCAATTTCTTTATTCAGCTGATATTCTGATATTTTAACAGTTCTTGTCCTTATTCATGTTATATTTTAGGTCCAGCGTTTAACATTTTCCTCAGACTGTGTGACTTCCAGCTTGGGCCATTTGTGGTGAATAAATACACCGCTCCCGGGGTAAATCACATACACAAACATATGCGCTAATGGATTTACTTATATCCTTATTACTTTCATAAGTAGTCATTGAGATGGGATGGAGTTTACAGTGTTACTGTGTAAAATTGTATACAGATTTTTCATGACTGTTGAGTTGCTTAAAACAACCAAATCAGATTGGAGTTTAGGTGAGAACTAAGCGACTGATACAAAACTTGAGTTTATTTGTTGCAGATGTCAGTCCTGGTGTAGATGAAGTAGACCATGACCAGGATAATTCCTACTGATATGTAACAAGCTACAAGACTAAGCAAGCAGATGGATTAAATAATGAATTGTTTGTGACGATTCATTGGCTGTACATTGTTACTACCCGTATATATTTCCTATTGGGAAATAAGTTGGCATTCACTGATGGCAGTGATTGATGCTTTTCTGTTGCCTCGCATCACTCAGCAATAGTCCCAGGAAAGCTTAGGCAGGATAGCCAATCTTATAAGCAAAGCGAACCAAAAACTTGCTTGTGTAGGGATTTCTATATTGTAACTTGATTTGTTCAAAATATAACATAACATCATCCATGTGGGACCATGACGCTATAGTCACTATGTCATACAGTACATGTCTGGAATATGGAATAGTCATTCCCTACACTGCTCATTATTCAATGTGGAAGTTAATTAAAGCAGCATTGTAACACTGTTTAAAAAAAAAAGCATCACTATATAGCCCCATTACTACTTTTGATTGTTAAGAATACATTATGCTGCTCTAACCAAACAAAAAATTGGTCATTGGTCAACTTATACAGATGTGTAAAATTATAATATCTGTGTATCCTTAATGTCGTGTGTGTGTGTGCGTGTGTGCATCTACAGATTTTCATGTGTCTGTTGTGGGTGCTGCTGCAGCTCGTTGTGTTGCTGATGTACTGGGATCTCAAAGGAAGAAACGAGGCACCCGAAGAAGAGAAGCAGGAAGAGGAAGAGAGACTGTTGTTTCAACCAAGTGACCTTCATGAGTCATATGGAACGGTTCCCAACTCACCTGTAACAGACCAGATTATTTCTGATGGCAACTTGACTCCGCCCTCTCCACCTTCGGAGATCGAATCCAATCCTTTCAAACGCTTCAGTGCTGCGCGAGGTATGTGTGCCCGCACATGTGCGTGTGTAATATATTGTGTTCTGATAGTTTAATTTTATTTATATGGTGAAATTTTTTTTGACATTGTCATGAGCAGCTTTCGAAAATCTTTGCAGTGTGACAGTACATGAATACAGCTGTTGAGTCCTCCTGTTCCTTTTACCTATTCTTAACAGAATTTCTGAGAGAGGAGGTGGTAATGCTGCTCACGGCTCAGTTTATTACACTGTTCAACCAAACTGCACTGGAGGTAAACACACACACGCGCACACAGACACACTCACTAACAAGAAAGCAAAAGATTCAGATGTAAGCATAATATCTGGCAGGCAGTTTATGTAGTTGCATATTATACAGTTTATTTGTGTGGGTCACATGCCAAGGTGCTGACAAATAAAACTAAAGATACATGGGATCTAATACATCTATCATGGATATATTTTTGTTTAAATTGATCTTAAAAAAAATTGGCATCAGTATTGAATTTGACTATATATTCTTTAGAAAGAACTCCAGGAAATGCATATCTCATTCGAACTAATATATTGGCAAAGATTGCCTTAAATCCTTTCATGCAGATTCCCATACAAAAGCGCTCCAGGGGTCTCTTGAATTTCTAGATGTATTTTCTCCAGTTTAAAAAGCATGTAAAAAATATAGGCAATGTTTAAAAGTGCATGATAGAGAAATGGTGCAAGGGTTTTTTGCTTGAAAGTTAATGCAGTATGTGAGGAATGGCCCAAAGTGTGGAATGTGAATGCAGCCAAAGTGATTATCCATTAGAACTTCCTGGTCATGTGCTAAGACTGAGTGTGTATTTCATGTTGCCTGGGTTACAGACGATGGTGACTCCGCTGACACAGCAGTACTTTAATTTCGGTGAGTTGGAGAACAGTGTGATGTACTGTGTGTGTGGAGTGGAGGTGATCGCCGGCTTTGTCTTCGTCCGATGCATCAGCAGGAAGGTGGAAGAGAGGGTTGTGTTGTCCATCGGCCTCTTTCTTGCCAACATTTCTTGCGTCTGGTGTCTCATCTTCCTTGCTAACCCTCAGGGTGAGTGTCTGCCTGTCTGTCTCTTCTTCCCCATGAAGAAGGTGTAGCCTTTTAGTCTATCAATCTCCATGAAGTAGGTTTGGCCTCTGTGTCTGTCAATCCCCATGGAGTAGTAATCATTGTTGGTAATCACTGGCGCTTTAAAAAAAAAAAACATTTAATTTCAGGTGTCCAGGTCTGATTGGTAGGCAAAATGGTTAAAGTGTTGATTGTGAATTATGTGACCACAAGAACTCAACAGCATTAAATGTGCTCTGACTCTTAGTACAATTTGCAGTGTATCATCTCATACGGAGGTAAAGTTACATGTAAAGTTACAAGTAACCCAGTAAAATCTCTCTCTCTCACATACTCACACACGCACGCACACACGCACGCACACACCCAGGGGCACAACTGCACATTTGCTGAGGGGTATGCATGATCATGGGTAAATGATCATGATCTTTTTTTTTGTTGTTGTAATTCTGGTGCACAACAAAAATGTAACTTACTTTATAAGTGTACATCAGAAAACACATTAAAATGGTAAATGTATGTCATGACCCCTTTAAGCCATAGTATCCTGTGTGGTAGCTCCTACCTGTTCTCTTCACCTGCTCTTGACTTATTTGCTTTCTCTCTGTACTCTTCATCTTCATGGCTGAGTAAATGGACCAGATATTTCACACTATTTATACTTTAATTCTGCAGTACTCCAATCTGCTATATTTCTTGGCCCATTCCAACCTGTTCTCTTCACCTGCTTTGTCATTCTCTTTCACCTGCTCTTCGTTGTCCTCTTCATCTTCATGGCTGAGTAAATATACCATTATGTTATTATTATACCAATACTACAGCAGACAACTTTCAGTATGAAACTACTTGGAATGCAAAAACTACCAGAAATGCAAAAATGTAAGTGATTAAAACATTAAAGTATATAGTGTGTGTGTATGTGTTTTAGATCAGGCCTTTAAGACGCCTTTTTTACGAACACTCATGTACAAAGCATTAAAGCATTAAAATGATTGTATTTGTTAAACAGTGATGTAATTTCATTAGCACTGTTATTACAACAGAAACAGAAAAAGCTCAGGCATTAATACATTTAAACTGCATAATTTTTAGAAACTTTGTTGTGTTTCAAGCTGTTTTGAGAATCCTGTTTACAAAAAGCTTACAATAGGGTCTCGAATACTGTATGAATGAACGTGTAGAGGGATCCATCGCTAGTCTCGTTCTGTTTACACAGCAGGGCTTTCCGGAAAAAAAAATTGTGCATTTATTGCGCCCCAGGACTGAACATAACGAACTGAGAGGATAAGGCAAGAGCCCAATAACTTGGTTGTGCTTGGTGGTGAGAACCTCAGATAACATTTCTAACAATAAATTAAAATTTTTTAAACCAAACGCCTATTTTTTCAGGAATAATGATTTGATATTAACGGACGGTAACTATGCCCAGCCTCGCTGGCAGTGGCAATAACGTTAAATGTTGATGAACTTAAAGACTTACAGTAATACAAAATGATGGGTCAAGCTTACCAATCTCTTTTTATCCATTTTGACATTGCTGTCCTCATTTTAAGACACTGGGGGTCTTTAAGACATAGGGGGGGAGGCTCAATTGATATATATATATATATTTTATTTACTTATTTTTTTACTCGTTTAAAATGTTAAACAAAAATAGTCTCTTAACAAATATAATTTTTCAAATATTTGAAAAGCTTTAAAATATACAATTTTCAAAAAAAAAAATTTCACAATGGTGCCACCCTCCGTGGCACCCCCATGCACTACATATACTGCATACCCCATTTTTGCGCCCCTGCACACACTAATGGCATACTTAAGTCAAAATAACTTGAGTTTTTCTAAGTGTGTTTGTGCTTGTGTGCGTGTGTGTGGTAGGACCAGATCAACTTTCCTGTTGTTATTTTTCTGCTGTAGGCGGGTTCTCGTGGCAGTTAACTGAGTTCATCATCGGCGTGTTCCTGCAGGTTCTAGGTCTGCCATTTATCGCTGTCGCTCAGGTGACTCTCTTCTCCAAAGTGACTGCTGAGAAAACTCAGGGTGAGACAACACTGAAGTAAATAATTCATTTCATTATGTGATGATGATGATGATGTTTATTTATGGATGATTTAATTAAACTTATTTTAGTTATTTAATACTTTTAGGATACTACAAGTTCACATTCCACTTAAGGAATCTGTGGTCAGGACTTTATAATGCTAGTGTTCACTAGGTGAATCAATCTGACTGGTCTCTTCCATCAGTCAGATTGATTGTGATGTGAATATTTGTGTATGTGTGTGTGCGCGCGTATCCGTCTGTGTGTGTTCAGGTTTCAGTCAGGGAATTCGGCGCTCTGTTGGAGGTTTGGCTACTATTCTGGGTCCATTATGGGCAGGAAGTTTGACCTCTAACCTTTACGTGATGCTGGGATTGATGACGGGTTTACTGACACTGCTTACTGTAAGTGTGCTACCAACTCTTGCCATAAGGGCTGCTTCACTCCTCAGGAAACTTATCACTTTGCGGAAATTACACTGCTCAGAGAAAGTATTTGTCCCCTTACTGAATTGGATTGGTTTGCATATTTGTCACACTTAAGCGATTCAAATAATCAAATCTGAATCGCTTAAGTGTGACAAATACTTAATTTTTATTTTTTCTATTAATATAATTTGTATCATATTTATAATATAAATTTCTATTTTATATGCAGATAACCTGAGTAAATAAAAAATATATTTTTTTAATGATTTGCATTTATTTTTTCATTTATTAAAGAAACAAAAGCTGTCCAAACCTACCCGTGACAAAGTAATTGCCCCTCTTGCTAAATCATGAATACATTTTTGGAAATCTGAGATAAATGTCACTGGCCACACCCCAAAAAAACCGAACATGATCTAAAGAAATTCAAGATCAGATAAGAAACAAAGTAATTTAAATGAAATGAGTATTGAAAGGGTTACCCAGCTATTTCTAAGACTTTAAGACTCCAGCAAATAACAGTTAGAGTTAGAGTAACAGTGGTGAACCTTCCCAACTTCTAAAGAATTGTTGATCTCACTTGCCACAGTTATGATCAGTGTTCATCATTTAACAATAAGAAAGAGACTGGAGAGACTGGGCAAAAATGACATCCATGAGTTCCAAAGTGAAAGCCACTTCTAACCAAAAAGAACACAAAGACTTACATTTGCCAGAAAATATTCTGTGGACTGATAAGACAAAAGTTTAACTTTTTGGAAGGTTTGCATCCCATTACATCTTGCGTAAAACTAAGACGGCATTTTATAAAAAGAACATCACACCAATAGTCAAACTTAGTGGTGGTGTAATGATCTGCGGCTGGACAACTTGCTTTAATTGATGGAAACATAAATTCTGCAAAACCCAGAAGGAGAACGTCCAGGCATCAGTTTGTGACCTCGGGCTCAAGCACACTTGCTCTATGTAGCTGGACAATGATCCGAAACATTGAAAACCATCCAGTGTGGCTAAATGAAAACATTTCTGCGAAAAAGAGTTGGCCAAAATTCCTCCAGCGATATGAAAGATTCATTGCCTGTTATCACGAACTGCTTGATTGCAGTTATTGCCGCCAAGGGTGACACAACCAGTTATTAAGTTGAGGGGTAGTCACTTTTTTACATAGTGCCACTCAGGTTTGGGCAGCTTTTTCCCTTAATAAATGAAATCATCATTTAAAAACTACATTTTGTATTTACTCTGGATATCTTTGTGTAATATTAAAATGAGTTTGAGGATCTGAAGCGTGACAAATAGGCAAAAAAAAAAAAAACGCTGTTGTTTTTTTTGTGTTGAAAGCAGTTATACTGAAAATTATGACACTCTTTTCAGCCTTTTGCATCTTATTGCCCCCTGCTGGTGATTTTGTGATGTCTTGTAGATCATGATGGCCCTCTCATACAATAGACTTGTTGATCGCATTACAGTGGAACAAACTGAGGAATAATACGCAACCCACAGAGGTATGACCAGCTATATACAGAATGGTTCCTGGTTTCATCATTTCAGAGTTGTATAAATTTTCACACTTCCCTGTACATAACATGAACAAAATCTTCCAATGTTCTAAACTAAAATTCCCTCACGACTTTTTCTTTTTTTTTCAATGTGGAATTTGTAGATTAGTCTGTAGATTACAATGTCATTTTCATCATTTAAAAGTGAGAAAGAGGCTACCTTCACATTACAATCCACGATGTTTGGTCAGATCAAACACTGGATATGATTTTAGCAAAAATATGTTTGGGATTATGCTCTGGAGGATGGCAAGCTGTCGGTCAGATGTATTTGTTGCAGTCCAGAAGAAGGAGGAAAGCCATATGTCTCACTGTAGCTGTTTTATCAGCTGTTGCTAGCGCTGCTCTGAAATCCCTACACTAATGGTGGTAAATGACGTCAGTAATCACTGCACTAATGCACAGGGGCAAATCATTGGATTAGTAGTTATTTGCATGTACCTAAGACTTTTGCAATGTACTATATATATTTATTTCTACTGTAAATAGAAATAATTGCAAATATATATTATGTATTTTAGTAGTTATTACTGCAATATATATCCTTTTATGCTTTCTTACTATCTGCTAAAGAAATATACTGAAATGTATTTTATAAAACCATTGTTTTTTTTTTTTTTAGGTATACAACTGTAAATCTATTTCACAAATACCTTCAATATAAAAAAGCAGCACTGCTGCTGCTGACTTTGTGTTGACTTAATAGCACGAGAGATCGGGGGGCGCTACAAACCCAGGCTCTTGACTCTGTGCTGTTGCTTTGGATGGTAGATGGCAGCCGGTGCATTATGTGACCTTCAGTTGTGAGGGTGGTGAAATTTTTGGGGCAGTAAGATGATGGATTTGAGAGATAAAGCCATATAGGGAGTACAGTTGTTTAAGGATTTTTTCCAACTCCATTGACCAACAGGCACTGTCAAACTGTAGATAACATCATGTGATGCATCAAGACACTGGTGATTTAATTTCTGTCCCTATATCTTTTTAGGTCATTTATATTCCTGGAATTTTTGGAAGGCTAGATTAGTTGGACCACAAACAAAACCTGTCTATGAACTCCATGACTTGTTTAAAAAAATATTATATTCATAAAATAATTTGTTTTGTTTATAATTTTTTAATTTATTATTATTAACTATAACTGTAATCTTTATCCTTTTTATTTATTTAAGAAAAAAATTGTGTATGACTACTAAAAAGTGAAGAAAAAAACTAAAACAACGGAGTTGGTACAGTTTATTTGCATGAGGTTTTGATTCTTTCTTTATTTTTTTTGTGATTGACTTAGTCGCTTAAGATTTGATTTCAAGTAAATAAATCTAAACATAAAATAAACAAACAAATAAAAGGATAATGGCCGTAGTTAATTTAATTTTCTTTAACATATTATTATTAGGGCCCAAGTGCCATAGGGACCCTCCTGTTTTCCTAAGGATTATTAATATTTTTTTCCCACGCTTTTGGACTTTTTAAGGTTCTTAACATGGTCAAAAACACATGAAAATTGGCAGACAGGTTGGAATCTGCGGCCATTAGGATGCCTGAGAGTCTGGGTCACGGACATAGCATACGGCCCTCAGGGGCTCTCACAAGAGATTTTGCTGCATAGCTCATACACACTTGCACATATGCACACGAAACTCAATACACATTTAGAGCTCATTGAGCCGAACAACTTTCTCACTGCATGGGCTCAACTCAACAGAAAGTGATTTTGATTTACTCCTCCTAGGGAATTTATAGGATTGCCACCAAACCAGGCCGATGCGAACATCTGTGACGATTCCTCAAACCTACGCTGGAAAGTGGTTAATAACTTTCTGTTTGACATTATATTGAGTGACATTATATTTAGTGACATGTTCAGTGACATCACATTGAGTAACATCATAGTCTGATGCTTATTTTCTAGCATCTGCAGCCTACTGTACACACGTACACATTACAAATGTTAACACTCTTTCAAACACTCACACACACACACACACACACACACACACACACACACTGATATCACAGATATCTCTCTCTCTCTTTCACACACACACACACACGCATACATAAACACACTCATACATCACAAATATAAACACACACACACACACACACCAGATTTTTGGAGGTCTTAACATAATATTCCCCCTATTGTACACACACGCACATCACAAATGTTAACACTCACACATACACACACACACACACACACATCTCTCACTCTTACACACACTCAAAGTTCACATGATAAATATTTAGGACCCAAGCTGACATCAGCCCTAAATATTGTGTACAATATACAACTATACAAGCTTTGTGGTGCCCCTGTCGGCGATGGCTTTTTGTAGGTCTTAACATGCTCAAAAGACAAGCAGGTTGTGAGAGTCTATATGTATGTTATGGGTTCAACTTCTGGTCAATAGGTCATGGCTACTGCAGGATTTTCATGTTGTCTCCTTGCCGGGGCAGCTACCTTAGTCTAATCAGGTTTAACAATCTTGCAAAAATACAATACAGAAAAAATATTCTGTCCAGCCAGTTTATATCATGCAAAACTGGCTCAACAGAATTTAATTACATTTTGCCAGTCCTCCAGGTTACGTCACAGCAGCCAGCGCTTTTTTTGATTAATATATTGCTTTTTCCATCAAGATGGGCATGGCTATATGCTTCACTCCACAGACCCAGTCGATATGATAGTTTACGACACAGAACTGACTGTAGAGTAGCTAGCTATAAGGCGCCCAAATCCACACGGAACACATACAAACGTGCAACACAGCATGGATTACTCGGAAAAACAGGCAAGTATACTATGCAAACAGAACCTTAAAAAATGCATAGACAAATCAGCGTATGTTTATTCTTCCTGTGGGAAGTTTAAAACCAGTGTCTCATATGTTTAAAAAACCTTTTAATAACATGCAGTTATTGGGGTTAATAACAAGCAGTAATGTGAGGCGCCACTACGAGCTAAAACACAGGTCATTAGAGCACACATATTCACAGCAGTCTGAGGTAAAGGCATGTAAAGTACCCAAAGTGACATTACATTGTTATGCACTAAAATCAAAATGTTGAGTAAAAGTGGTGTTATGAACTGTTGTGCCAGATTTAATAATCCACTTTCAACAGGGAGTTGGCTGACGACAAGAAGTACAACTTGCCGTTAACAAGGCGTAAGCTACTCAAACATAATTTTTTTTTCTTTGAATTAATAAGTTTGGCAGAAAGTTCTGCTGCACAGAATGACAGGAAGACATGTTATGTGGGCTTCAATAATATCAGTGATTATATTAAAGCTGATCAGTTTATTTTTAGCTTCAACCTTCTATTCCTAAAAACTCTTTTCCCAACAATGGGAACTAACAATAGTGTATATGTACATGTGGGTTTCCTCCAGGTACTCAGGTTTCCTCCCATAGTTCAAAGACCTGTAGGATAGGTTAATTTGGAGTTCTCAAATGTCCCTCTCCAAAGGAAATTGCATTTATTGCAACATAAAAACCAGTGAGCACTGCAAAATAAATGCATTACAGCCTCCAGTTTCCTATGCATACATCGGGGGATTGGTTAGTCTTGTTCAATCACCCAAGGGGTGTTCGAGGCGCCGCTCCAGAGATGAGAGTCGGCGATCCGGAAATGGTCGGCGAATTAATCTGTGTTTGAATCTGACCAGTTTGCTGTGAGATTTCCTGCACTTTATTAAATAATGCGGACAGTGCCTGTTCATGTTCCCTATCAGGCCGGCTTGTCCAGCCATCTGTTGGAATGGACAGTCTCTTATGTGTGACGGCGTGGGGATGTTCAAGGGCCGCGATTTTGATATGTATACGAAATCGGAAAAGGGCTTGAGATGGTAGATTGTGGAGTGGTGGACCACATTTAACAAAATTTTAAGTTCTTTCACAGGACTTATTTCACACCCATCTGCCTCCAGAGGATGTTCCCCAACATCTCGAATCTCTGTTATAAATGTACATTAAATAAAGATACAGTTATTGATTTGTTCTGATCTTATGATCAGAATTCTTGGAAAGATGTTCATTATTCAACAATTCCTGCTATCTGTTATCACCCAAATGAGGATTCAAATGGCGCTCCCTGTTGAGTCTGGGTGAGTAGTGCCGGACGATCGGAGGGAACGTTGTGTGATCAGACCTGAGAGTTAAGTGAGTGCTGGGAGGTTTTTAACTTTGTAAGCAAACATCTGTGTTTTGAATTTGATGTGACAGGAAGCCAGTGCAGGGAGCGAAGAAGAGAGGTGGTGTGGGAGAACTTGGAAAGATGGAAAATGAGACATGCAGCTGCATTCTGAATCAGCTGCAGAGAATGAATTGTGGACACAGGCAGACCTGCCAAGAGTGAGTTGCAGTAGTCCAGTCATGAATTAACAAGGGACTGAACAAGCACCTGAGTAGCTGGTGTAGAAAGAAGTTGGCGAATTCTTCTTAAGAATGAGTAGTGTGTGGGGGAAAATGACAGATTGTCCAGAGTTACTGCAAGATTGTAGGCAGTGACTAAAGAAGTGATCCGATTGTTGTCCAGGGAGATCACAAGGTCTTGGCAGAGGGATGAATCACCCGGGATGAATAGCAGTATGGTTTTACTGAGATTGATTTTCAGCTGATGAGCTGTCATCCAGGATGAAGTGTCTGCCAGACATGCTGAGATCCGGGTGGAAACCTGAGTGTCTGTGAGAGGAAATGAGAGGATGAGTTGCATGTCATCTGCATAACAGTGGTTTGAAAAGCCATGTAAGGATACAACCTCACCAAGAGACTGGGTATAGAGGGAGGACACTAGTAGAGAGTGGAGGGGATGTGAATCCCCTCCTTATCACCTCATACAACCGATCTTCTAGGCAGGAAGCAAACCATTGCCATGATACAGAATCCAAGGCTTTTGTCAAATGCAGCCGAGAGGTCCAGGAGGATGAGGACAGGTGACAGTTTAGCTGATCTAGCAGCATTGAGCTTCTTTCTCTAACAGTGAGACATTTTTTTTACTTCTCTTTCCATCCTCCTCACTGTGCGTGGTGGCAAGATAAACATGTGTCCTTGTCCAGCCTTGTTTGTCACTGTTCCAGTTGTTTTAAACTTCTTAATGATTCCTCTGACTTTAGATATGGCCACTGACTTAGGCAAGTGGCTATTTTCTTGTAGCCATTGCCTGACTTATGAAAGTTGACACACATCTGCCTTACTTGAATGGGGGTGTTCTCTTGTCTTTCCCATGTTCATCAGTGGACAAGAGAAATATGCCTCTGTGTCACGTCATATTTATACCACAGGTTAACTAACAGGAAGTCATGAATTATTAATTAAAAGTTTCCAGATAATCTGATCAAATACTAGGGTACACTCTGGCAGAACGATTCTATGGCAGATTTTAAAGGATTAAAAATTTCCATGTTAGGTGAAACATTTTATTGAAAGAAAGGCAAAACAGCAAACCAAAGACAGAAGCTCAGCCTGATAAGATGGAGGATTGATGTTAAGCTGCATGTCCATCAGCAGAACTTCTCTTTACTTCCTGGTAGACTGTGCACCTGAGGATGATGACAGCAAAAATTTTTCTTTCTTTCTTTCTTATGTAAAAAAGACAAATACCTTATTTACGCGTCAGGCAAACAGGTCTATCTGCAACATTCTTAAATAATATACATTTATTTTTTTAATCATGAATTAATGAGTGATTAAAAAAGAATTGTGTCAGAAACACAGCCACACAAACATTTTGCAAGCAGGTACAACAACAAAGCAGTGGTAGTAAGACTAATTCAGTAATAAATTAATTTCACAATAAGAAATCTATCACTCACTCATTTAGTCAGTCATCGTATATACTGCATATTCCTGTATACAGGCTAGCAGGGAGCCTGGAGCCTATCCAGGAGACTTAGGGCATGAGGCGGGGTACACCCTGGACAGGATGCCAATACATGGGGCACACACAAATACCCACACACTAATTTACACACTAGCAATTAGCCTAAACTGCATGTTTTAGGCTAAGAAACCGGTGTACCCAGAGGAAACCCACCAAGCATGGAGAGTACATGCAAACTCCAGTTTGAGCGAATCGAACTTAGCCAGCAATCAAACCCGCACCCTGGAGGTGCAAGGCGTCAGCTAACCACTGAGCCACCATGCCTTTAAATAATAATAAATAATTCTAAATATTAATAAACATTTATAAATAAAAAAATACATTCAGCCAAAACCTGATAGACTTTGACCTCTAACCTTCACAATCTCTATACAGTATGGTAACTTTTATTAGTCATAATTATAATTGTATACTGACAATGCATCAATATAAAACTGGCCAAAAAAACTAGCACCAAAAACACTAAACATCTATTAAATATTTTATTGTGAACATAATTCATGTGTTTAGGGGTGAGTCTAACTTTAAACGTTGCTGCACTGTGCCGTATCACAGAAGCAGAAGAAAGGCACAGAACATAAACATAACACAAACTTGGTTTTAAGGTTTAAAGTTAACGACTGGATAACTGTCAGCTATTTGTCTTAAATATAAAAAATATATACATAAATAGCTTAGAAAATAAATTGTCAGAATAAATAGAGGTTTTTATAAAATGTACAGTATAAGAGTAATATTTAATAATTGATAACATCAGCCTCATGATTGGTCGGAGAAGGGGGGTGGTGCTTACACAAGCTTTCTAAATGATTAGCTCCACCTTCAGATGAAATCACTTTTTGTTTTTTTTTACAAAGTAATGTAAATCCAATTTTAGCCTGAACAAAAATAAACCCTAGGACAGAACACACTAGGAAACACACTGTTGTTGTTGGTCATTCGGCTGCTCCTGGTAACACCTGAGGCATTGTTTAAAAATGATTAGGAAATAAGCTAATCATGTTTAAACAATGCCTCAGGTGTAATGCTTAAAACACCTCCCTTTGCTTCTCCACTCAAGTTGCCTGTTCCAATTTATGGCTACAGATATACTATTAGGAAGAAAAAAATTACCACCAGATTAGCATAATATGACATTCTTAGTTTGTAAACCTTTTTTTTTTTTTTTTTAAATAAATTGCCATGACAAAAAACTCAGATATAAACATGTAGCTCACCCTCATCATGCTAAACTGGAGACTCTGCATTACCACTGCTTGTTAGCAGCATTAGCCTCATGCCTTCAAACAGTGTGTTGTGTGAGTTGTCTTGCTGTGTTATGTTTATTTTGTGTTGTGTGAGATGTGTGTGAAGTGCTGTTTGGTTTGCTGGTGCCCCGGCAGGGCTGCTGGTGACATCACTGTGGGAGGAGTCAGAAAGAAGTGAGACTGTAGCAGCAGATTTCATTCTCCATTCAGAGTACAATGACTCATTGACTATTGATGACTCTCTATTAAAATCACATTATAACTCAGGCTAGAAAGATATGTAGGAAAATATTTATTTATTTATTTAGAAGTTTATTGGACCTTTAACAAAATTATGTAACAATATTAATCAATATCGTTAGCATTTGTCAAAATATGAGATGCTGTGCGTATTGTTTATACTCTGATTTTTGTTTTTAATATATTTTTGTAAACAGCTTTTTAGATATACGAAATATGTTTTTTAGACATATCTTGTATTTTGATTCATATTTCAGAACTCTCCATATACCGACTCAGATGCCCTCTACAGGCACTTAACTTTTCTGCAAATTTATCAAAGCATAAATGAGTTTCTGTTTTTGCTCAATGCAAATGTCAAATGTTTCTTGCATTAAGGAATTTCAGCAGTACAATAATTTGGTAATTTTAGGACCATGACTACTTCAAGGCTTATCACCTTAACACAAGGCATTTAGCAGCGAATCCAGAGGTCCAAGCTTGCACAGCCGCTCATATGCCACTCATGCCACACACCCATTATTGTACTGCTCACCAGCTCTTCAGCAAACAAAGGGTAGTCACACCAAATATTAATTAGATTTAATAGATGGTAAATTCATTAAAAATATAAATATATATATTTTTAGCTGCACATGAGTAGATTTTTAGTAGTTCAATACACTTACACACCCACATTGCATTGGTGAATCAGTTCAGTCCAGGCCATCACAGACACGAGAATACATCACAGCGATCACGTCACAAAAGCCATCTAAACAGAAAACTGAGAGTTGTTGAGTTGTTCAGTGAGACACAGAAAATCTTCTTTTAATTCAATTTGAATTTTGTATACAATATATAAAAATTGTGTAAGTGGATGAGGAGGACGTACTCCAAGATACTCTGTAGTCAGCAAATGTTCTCCTGAAAGCTCTTTGAGCTGGGGTTGGAGATCTTCCTCTTTGTCCAGATCTGGCTCCATCATGTCCTCCTGTCACACACACACACACACACACACACACACACACACACACACACACACACACACACACACACACACACACAAATTAGCTAATTAAAAAAAAAAAAATTCTCCCAAATTCATCATGAAAGATCTATTGTAAAACAAAAGAAAATTCATGTTTGCTTCAGCATTGAAACCAATATTGTTTTAGGCTGAATTATTATACACAATTCTTTGTTGTACTTCGTCTTGTTGCATGTACGCGCTGGCATCTTTAAATTTTAACAGAAAATAACAGTGAGCCGGTAGGCATGTATAACTTAACAACTGAATGAAATTAAATATACGCAATAAATTAATAGTTGTGTTGGCTTTACAATTGTGCACTCATGTGTAAAAAGCTTTTTTATGTCCATACTAACATATAATATACTTGTGTCTAATAGTGTCATAGTGTTTTATTCATATTTTACAACATTACATGCAGTTTGTAATTCATCAGATACTTTTACAATGTAACTTATCTACAGTGTAAGCATATTTAACAACCCGAATTGGAAGCATTGAAGGAGTAATTTGGTCTGGCTTTTGGATAAAGTACTTCCATGGCCATCTGACGGATATTCTGTGAAGCACAAGACATTTATTTAAATTCTAAAATGGTGCTTGCAGGATTCAGAAAAACATGAATTCTTACTGACCACATCTGTAAAGTGGAAGAACTCAAGCGCCTGCACAGAGCTCTGATTTCAACCCTCCTTTGTGCAGATAAATCCTCACAGTCATATTTCAAAAGATAGTGGAAAGACTTCCCAGAAAAGACATGTTATTACATTTACATTTACACTTGGCTGTCATTTTTAGCTTATTTTTTTAAATTAATAACTTGTATTAAAAAGTATGACCAAGTTGTGTTTCTGAGGTCTACAGTCAGTTACTAGTCAATGTCGGTGAGTTTCAACAATGAGACGATGCCTCCATGAACAGAAGTTCCACAAAATGCCCTTCTTTAGGTCAAAATAGATCTCTAAAATCTGGTTTCTGCCAAAATGCATAAAACTGATTGGGTCTTTAAACAGGACAATGGCCCACAAGACATGTCTTAATGAGCAAAGAAATGGCAGCAACAACACAAAATCAATTAGGAAAAACTGCAGAATTGAGTGTGGTTCTCTTTATATGTTAATTTAAGCTTATTTAACTCATAAAGGGTTCTGAATGTATTCATACTGTACCTACATACATAAATACTACCAGTCCATTCCTGATAAAAAAAATATTATTATATATTACATACTGTATATACATATTACATTACATGCACCTCATCTTCATCTTCCTCTTCATCCCCTGACTCCAGATCGTCTTTGTGTGTCTCCTCTGATCAAAGCAAGCAGAGAGAATACAACATGAATTCATTTAATATTCCAGATGAGAGCAAATGCTCAGTGACAGACGTAGCAGTTCAACAATTAGGGTTTTTGGGAGGCGATCTCCAATCCCAGATCACAGAAATCAGAAACGGCCGATACCAATGACTGATCACAGGTGTGTGTGTGTTATTGGCATCTGCCATTTAATGTTCTATTTATTGTGTAGTTTTATTTCTTTCTTTATTTGTAATTATACCAAAGAGCAGTGCACAAATACAATTACGATCTGAGAAAGTATTATAAATGAAAACTTATGCAACATATTCCATTCTCTTATTATTTCATGTAGATGCAAAAACTGAAACGAATAGAAATGCCCATGTTCAACAAAAAATTTCCATTCTTTACCTAATATCAAGGGTCTCCCAAAATGCTTGTCTAAAACGAGACAATGCTATACGCCAGAAAAATATATTTCTTATTAAATAATGATACATTTTAAGCAGAAACAAAAATAAAATTAGTACTTGACTTAACCACTGTTTGCTTTACACTGCACGTGTGCTCTCTGGTATACTATACTGTGTACTGTTGTTGAGCTATAGAAATTGCTTAATCTACAGAATTATAGAATTGTCAGCTAATTTACTTTAAAAAAATAAAATAAAATAAAAAATATATATATATCACATATATATATAGTAACAAGGTTATGGTTAGTATTTACTTATGATAAATAGCATGGCTGTAACGCTAATTGACGTCACTTGAAATTAAATAGTCTAATCTAAAAAGCAATAACTGACATTTATGGATTAAATATACACTAAATGGCCATATGTCTTTGGAAACCTGTCAGTACAGCCATGACTCATATCTCTGAATACCGGACAGGCGAGTGATCTAACTAATTGAGATTTTTACACACTCTACAGGTGTATCGCTTCAAAGAACTGCTTATACCTGAGTTGAGATGTTTAATGATGAACTCCAAAGCTCTGTTCAGTTCAGGATTTTCCTCTTTCATGTAACAGCGTAGGATTTCCTCCAAACTCTGGAATACAGGCAATAAACTGCTTCACACTTTTGCTCACACGCTCTTCAAGGAATAAAGATTTTACTGTACATAATAATGTCCTTTTATTCCAAGTACAAATGAATGATTTCTATATTTATTATGAAACATCACAAGTTATTATTAAGAAGAGTAGACAAAAATCATACCAGTTTATATTCAAGGTATTTTAACATTAATTGACTGCTCAATCCCCAAAGATTTTTGAAGGAAAAATGTTATTCTTTATTGGGACTTTCAAGACCTGCACATAAACCCTGTATTAACATTTCCCTCAGATGATGTTAACATAGTAATTCCTCATGACTAAAATTATGCCGAGCACTGACCACTAATTGAACTTTGGGAGAATACGGAGGAACATCAACGCTGCGCTAGTTACAAACTGAAAACATTTTGAAGTCATGAGGAACACAGAAGCAGGCCTTTCTTGTGGATTGCTCTCTTAAACATGATGATACATGTGTGTATTTTAGTGCTGAATTAGTCATGCACTTAATTCCTACTTATGGTAACTTCAGAATGTGTAACTTAAATTAGGGAGTTATATTCAGAAATGTGATTACAGGAACGTTTTAGAACACATCATTTCCTGCAGTTTCACTCTCGCTTGCAAAGACGTTCAACAATCTCTATAAACGAATTCTGACTGCATATTCCTACAAAACTTTGTATTATATCTGATCCAAAGTGAAAATAAGCATCACTTACTATAACTACCAAAATTGTGAGAGTCCAACGAGTATGATCAGATCATGTCTTTTTGTGCTTTTTAATGACTTATCTTACCTTAATGAATATGTGAATATCAGCCAGTTTGTGAGCACTGTGAGGTTACTAAGTATTTTAGATTTGCACAATATTCAGGAACATAGAAACATTTGTTATCCATCGGTATAACAGATAGAACACCTTCACAGATATAGATACCCCTTTAGCGATGAATACCTACTTGGGAGGGGACCTACTGGTCTCTTCAATTCTAAACACAAACACCATTAAACAACTGCTCACAGCATCAGCAGCAAAAATAGCAGCACCTCTTCATTATTAAACGATTTCACCTCTTTGTACTAGTTCAAACAGAGCAATTAACATCCAGCAATGCAATATTTGCTGTTTGAGGAGTAAAATAAGCATCACAGTTAACAGGCTGCTAGATTTCTAATTCAATACTACATTTCACTGAGGATAAACTGCTTCTACATCCGTTATCATACAGATCTGTTGAAAATCATTGACATAAGCTGTTTATTTACAGTATATGAAAAAAGTAATCACACACAAATGTTTATATAGCTATCTACTATTTAACAGATTATTAAAATGACTTTAACTTGAATAGCACCTCATTTTTTTATTAACATATTCAGGCTCGAGAGGTCTTCATTGGTTAACTCTATTCAGTTTGATGTATTTGTATGAATGTTTTTAGAGCACAAAGATTGAGCTTTCAGTCTGAATAGTAATGGACTTCATGTAATAATAATAATAATAATAATAATAATAATAATAATAAGTAACACAATGTATGTTCATGCACGTTTACCCTGTTCTAGTTGTATGGAGCATAAGTCTGTGTCTGTGAGGGTTTTTAAAAAAATTTTTTAGATTAATGTTGAACACTTACCATTTCTTTGGCTTCTTGTTTTAATGCTGGAACACTCAGGATGCTAAAAAGAGCTCTGTTAACATAGGACTGAATCTGTGCACACACACACACACACACACACACACACACACACACACACACACACGCACACACACACACACACTGAAAAACATTCGACCTCTTTGCTTTACCTATTTTCTTTATCTATATCATAGTCTTCTTAGTCTTATTCTTATTTTGTATACACTTATTCTTATTCTTCTTATTTTTTATTTTATTATTAATAGTTTTTTAATTCCTTAAAAATCTGCACAGTCTGTGGTTTGTAGCAATTGCATTTCACTATTGTTGCACTCATACAATCATATATGTGACAAATACAATTCTTGAATCTTGAACCTTTATTGTTCATCTCCACTATATATCTCTGTCCTATGATAATATAGATACACAGAACACGACAAGGTGTTTATAGGAATTTTTCACCATTCTTCCAGAAGCACAGTTGTGTTGTCAGACACTGATGTTGGACGAGAAGGCCTGCCTCGGAGTCTTCGCTCTAATTCATTCCAAATGTGTTCTATCGACTTGAGGTCAGGACTCTGTGCTGGCCAGTCACCTTGCTGTCCCCACAAAGTTGAGAGCAGGAAATTGTCCAAAATGTCTTGGTATGGTAAAGCATTAAGAGTTCCTTTCCCAAGAGAGAGTTCTTTTCCTTCCACACCAGTTCCAACATGACTGTGCACCAGTGCATAAATCAAGGTCCATAAAGATATGGATGAGTGAGACTGGTGTGAAAAAAACTTTAGTGTATATAAGTTTTCTGAGGTTTGCAAATGGTTACATCTTCATAATGTATATTTACAGCGTTAAAGCCTTCACTCAGTTGTTGACTTCAACACTACACCTACATCCTGAAGGACGTTCATGATTGGGCCAATCTTCTGATCCTTTTGGTCTTCCTGGGCTCAACAGTATATTCTTTTAAAGAATATACCAAACGGTTACTTAGCCACAACTTATGCCTTGTGAGTGTGATTTTCATTGCTTTTATACTGCTTAAATAGATAGAATGTATAAATAGATAGTATTACTACAGAGAAGCCATAAAGATGGGTGGTTAGCAAAAAATACATGCAGTAAGGAGAGCCTTCTGAAAAAGTGCGTACCTAAATACGAAAATATTATTACAGATAAAATGTACTTTTAACAGTTGCAAACAAAGAAACAAATAGGAGATTAACTGGTCAGGTTTATATGTTTTGTCAGAATGGTTCACAAACTTGCTGAGGTGTGTCTGTTTGAGACTAGAGGTGTGTTATGAGACTGGGATCCAATGGGATGCAAAAAAGTTGTCATGAATAGTAGGTGTCCTGACTTTCATGTAGGTATGAGCAAGCTGTCACTTTACTTTAGGTTGCAGGACAAATAAAGACTATGTTCCTTAACATACCTCATGGTTTTCGTGTCCTAACAAGTCAGTCAGAACCTTCAGTACAGGTTTGGCTTTTTCTGCACATTTCCTTTTTCCTGGAAAATAATCAACATGTTTATGTGTTTATGTTCTCTTCATAGCCGTCTGTAACAGACACTGTTGGAGGACATTATTTTTTTAAGTAACTAATTACATTACAAAATTACTGTCATTAAAAAGGAATCAGTTACATTACTGCATTACCTTCTGATAAAAGTAACTAGTCAGAGGACTTTCATGCATGTTGTTTTAGTCAAGACCTTTATAATCAATTATATAATTATATAATATTGGTAAACATATTAATAATATTAATTAGATAATCTACCATCATCACTCAGTTTGGCTCATAATCTGTTAACTACTAACAGCAGGAATAACAGAGGGGGAGCGGGTTATGGGGGTGGGGGCAGGGCTTGTAAGATGACTTTCAAATTCACACACGCACACACACACTAAAAGAATCACTGCTATGTGGAGTACATTACAAAGTACGTACAACCAACACTGGTAACTAAATAAGTCTGAATGATTATTTATTATAATTTTTCGGAAATTTAAGGAAATGCTGATGATTCTATTCTGCTGTGGAGAAATTTATTTATTTGTAGAAGCATAGTTCAGCTTATGAATTGCATAATTTCTATCCTTCTTTATTGCATAATTTCTATCCTGGTGTGCATGGTCTCTTCTATGCTGAATCTGCCCCAGTCACATGACATGAGTGCGGAATGAAAGTTATAAGGAGGAGAAAAATTAATTAATCGAATTTTATGAATTTTTGAGTCACAGCAGCTCAACTAAACTGTATACTGTGAAGAATGATGTGCTCTCCACCTCCATCACCACCTGAGAGAACATCTTATTGAAAAACAGCTGTTTATCCCTCTGGTAAAACTCCAGAAAGGTGTGAAGTTAATGAAGAGCAGCACATAAGCTATTCTTGAGACTTGGGGTGGCTAAACATTTCACTTTTTCCTTTAATTTGTCACCTGTCGGTATGGTTGTGACCATGACAGGAGTGTTAAATCTCTATGGAGAACTCATTAGTGTGGTGAAATGTAATGAGTGTATGTAATGAGTGTTTACCCTGAGTGCGCAGACAAAGAGTCATCAGCAGAGTTACAGCGCACTCCAGCGTGTAATCCGATAGAGAGTCGGAGTCCTGCAGTTCATCAACCAACCACGCAATCAGACCCAATCTGATCAGAGCTGACTGATGGACCCGTCTGTTCAAATGCACACACACACACACACACACACACACACACACACACACACACACACACACACACACACACACACACACACACACACACACACACCAGATACAGATTATAGATAACTGCGATAACACTTTGTGTATGAGAAAATTCTGAGTGATGGGCTTGAAAAGAAGTGAAGTTACTAATACAATAATTCTATTCTGTTACAGTTAATAGCACATATGAAGTGCTTCATTCCAGCATACCAATAAAGTAAAATTTCAATTTATTAAAAAATGACATTTCATAATTTTCAAATGTTCACAAAATAAATTATCGCTTACACTATAGCAGCAGTCCCTAATTGTCATGTTATTGATAGAAAAATTGATAGTTTTTACCATATAAAATGTGTAATAGAGCTGTATTGGGGTTGTTCAGAAGGTTAATTGATTTTCTATAACAGCAGCCCTGACATTAGATCAGATAGAGGTTATTAATTTGCACTTATTTTGATGAGTTATACTTTATAAAAACTGCTCATTAATGGAAATCTATACTGTGGATGTTCCACATGAACAGATGTAAAAATTAATTGATGTGGTGAAGCATGATGCTTATTTAACATTTATGGAAGGAGTCAGTCAGTAAGCATTTAGTAATAATCAGAGGTAACGCTTTCCATTGTCCATCATGCTACATTATTTTGTCATACTGACCCTTAGAAAATGTGAAGAGTGCTTATAGCTTCTGTAATGTAATTGAGAACATCTTTTACCATCTTTTGCTATGAGACTCTGTCCTCATGGAAATCGCATTGTAAGCTAATAATGAGAACAAGTGGAAGTGTTACCTGACGCTGAGTTTCTGCAGTGCCCCCAACACTTTCTTACTGGTTACAGAATCCTTCTCCTCCAATTGCAAACATTCGACTAATAGCTTCAACAGAGAGGAAGACTGAGACAGATACACACGACCTGGAGAGGGGGAAAAACATTTCATACATTGTTCATTTGTATTAAATGACGGCATTCCGAAAAGAACATTCCACATGCACTATACTATACAGGGTCTACTATACTATTTCTCTTTATGTAACATCTTAATTAACTGAAAAATAACAGCTAAATGCTAGCTAGCTACATCATTAACCTGTCATTTGCTAGTTTATGCTAGTATTCATATTTTCCAGTTGCCTAACTACAGTCTTGTCAAACTTTTCTCAAGAGGTAAAAAACTGAAAAATAAATAATTAAAGCATGTTGAAATTTGTGCTAATTGGTTGTCATTCAGTTGGTATTTGTGGTGTGTACTACCATAATGCACTTTGAGCAGTGAGGCAGTTAATAAATGTTACTTTTTGATGAGTTTGCAATAACAAAGAAAACAAAGGTAATCTTAAAACTCTGTTATCTGGAACATTAACCCGAGGACATGTGTGTTTAGTATCACAGCGTCAACCTCATATTCATTTACATTCTAGAACAATACTGGAGATGTCAAAACTATGAAATACAGTGTCATGATGTTGTTGATTTTCGATCATCTAACAAATGTTAATATTACAAAGATAGATAGATAGATAGATAGATAGATAGATAGATAGATAGATAGATAGATAGATAGATAGATAGATAGAAGGGAAAGTAATCCCTTCCCTCCCCTTGTTAAATCATCAATGAACTGTGATTAGCCACAGAGTTAAATTTCACTTGCCACACCCAGGCCTGATTACTGCCAGACCTGTTTTATCAAGAAATCACTTAAATAGAAGCTGTCGGACAACGTGAAACACTCTAAAAGATATTCAGTGGACTGATGAGACAAAAGTTGAACTTTTTGGAAGGTGTGCGTCCGATTACTGTACTGGCATAACCCATACTGTAATTTCATAGAAAAAACATTATACCAACAGTCAAACATGGTGGTGGTAGTGTAATGGTCTGGGACTGCTTTACAGCTTCTGGGCATGGACGACTTGCCATAATTGATAGAACCATGAATTCTGTGCTGTACTAGAAAATCCTGAAGGAGAATCTCCAGCCATCATCAGTTCATGACTTTAAGTTTAAGCACACTTTAGGTTTAGGGGAAATTACTTTTACATTGGACTGAGCAGGTATTGTCACGATTCTGGGGGCGTGGCATAAACGCAGAAGGTCCAGGTTTTAAAGGAATCGATGTATTTTATTTAAACAGAAAACAGGGAAATTAAATAAACAAATAGACTTTAATATAAAACAAACCAAAACACGAAGCACAATGAACGGACATGAACGAGGTGACAATCAACAGATGCAAGACAAGAAACTCAAAGAAACCTAACTATTTATAATGAAACTAATAACCAACTCGGTTCAGGTGAGCGTCCATGGTCACCTGACCGAGTTGCCACATGGGAAATGAAGTTTAAACGAAAGGAACATGAAAATAGTACATGAAATTATCACTTAAAAACTGCATTTTGCATTTACTCAGGTTATCTTTGTGTAATATTAAAATTTGTTTGATGATATAAATGAATCACGAATGTCTATTGAATTGGAAGATGTGTCCAAACTTTTAACTGATACTGTATATGTTTAACTAACCTGCTCGAGTATTACAGTACTTTATTACCCAGAAAGTCAGAATTAAATAATCCAGCTGGCTCCTCCTCTCTCATACTTACCCGCAGACAGAGAGGCAAAGGTGTTAAGGAGGCGAGCTGTGTACTGCCTCACTGTCTCATTCTTCGATTTGATGAGGTAAACCACAGATTTCTAAAAAGCAGGTGAGGTAGGATTAAGGCTGATACAGCTATCAGGATCAGTAGAAATAAGTAAGGCTGTTACTGTTAGAAATAAGTAGGACCAACTGCCAGAGCTGTAAAAATAGGAGAGTCAATCAGTCTGAATACCATAATAAAGAGAAAGAGAGAGAGTGAAGAGCTGCTCTATACAGTGTGTAGAAGTCACATGATATTAAAATAGGTATAATAGCATAAGCATATGATTAGGGGCATAATCCATATAAAGAAAAGAAAGGTTTTGCCTGTACATTGGTCAGAACTCGCTCTTTCAATAATATCTTTATGTTTCAAATATATTTCTAAAAATTCTTTACCAGTCAACAACAGGTACTAACACTAGTAGAAAATAATGATGCCTAACCTATTAACCTTAAACCTTGATAGTTAAATATGCAATATACATTGCACATAATAATTAAGACATTAAAATCAGAACTAGTGATCACGTAATCAGTTCAAGTTGATTAGTATTGATTAGTAGACTTAGTTATACTCCAGTAATTTAAAAGACATACACACCACAAAATTATAAAATTTTGGGGGAATTAAAATATTGTGAACTACTTTATGACTGTTTTAGATTTTTTCGCCTCACTTTTTGTGTTTTTTCGCATTTTTAGATATGTCTTGTGGGTTAGCATGTGGGTGTTGCTGTAATAAAATTTGGTTTAGCTTTTTCTTAACCCAAAGTGCACATTTTTGCTTGGAATCTTTTTAAGCAATTCTTGAGCACCCACCTAGAGATCTAGAGAATTTGCCATGGCAACTTTCACAGCAGAACAGCTATTACAGAAACCAGTTGGCCAATCAGAAATACATATCACATAATACATAATACTTCATACATACTGTACATAAAAATAAAAAAATAAATCTGTTTTGTGTGAATTTGAATAGTTGTGTGTACAGAAATGTAAAGATGGTTTATGGGTTGTGAATGTAAATGGACTCAGTGTTAAGAGGTGTTTGTTCTGTTACCTGTTTAGTGGTGTAGCAGTTTAACAAGTCGTTACTGATGAATGCCTGTAGAACCGTGTCTCTCTGCTCACCCTGTATTGAGCGGGTCAGCCTCTGAAACCAAAAACACACAAATGCACCATCACGTACTATTAAAACACAAAGCTCACAGGTGTGCAAACAAATAACCAAAAAAATAAAAATAAAATAATAATATTAGAATGTTAGAATATTAGAACCTGTTATTCAACATGGTGCACTAATTCATGGTTCTACAGTTTATAGCCTTACAATGACACAATTAAATGCCAGAATATGAAGCGTGTGTGTTTGTGTGTGTGTGTGTGTGTGTGTGTGTGTGTGTGTGTGTGTGTGTGTGTGTGTGTGTGTGTGTGTGTGTGTGTACCCAGCGTAGGGCCTGCAGCAGCAGAGCTTTCAATCGGTCTGATCCACTGATCAGATCCCTCTTCAGTTTCTCATAGTCCAGTGAGGGCAGCAGTGGGACGTCTTTACTCCTCCTAATGATAAACAGAGACAGAGGAGTCACGCAACCATAGCTCTGAGAGATAGAAAAGCAAACTGCACTGAAAAACATTGCAATAACTCTCATACCACAGTAAAGTGTACAACTTATTTTAGTGATTATTACATGAGATTACTCTGCAGGTTTCATTGTTTTACATTTTCATAATCTTTTAGTAAATCAATTTGCTTATTCCCAGAAATAAAAAGTTTGAAGATTTTTACTTACTGTGCTGCAATGGATGCACGTAACATGGACGAGGCCTAAGACACACAGACAGAATGTTGGGTAATTAATGTAATATTAAAACGTAACATGAGCATGTGTGTAGCTGTAGCAGGTCAGTAGACTGTATGTTTATATAGTTAGGAGTGCATGCAGAATTATGTCTTTAACAAACATGCCCATGCAGTGAGTCCATACACTGAAGTTGGGTTAATCAGCATTCTGACAGCAGTTCTCTGTTATTTTTCCTCCTGTCCTATTTTGTCCAATATTTTTTTTCTTGTTGTTTTATCTCCTCTACCTTCATTTCGTCTCATTTGTTCTCTTAACTCCTTATTTAAATCATTCTTCACTTTTTCCCTTTTAATTTCTATCCTTTCAGTTTAGTTCCTTTAATTTACTTGATTTTCTTTTCACTTCTCTTACCTTCTTTTTAATTAATTTTCTTATTTTCAGTTCCTTTTGCTGTTCCTTTTTAAAAAAATATTTCCTGACAATTATTTTATCTCCCTTTTATTTAAATTCCTGCTTTAAATAACACGTTCCTTTCCTTTTATCTCCTCTCACTTCCCTGTTCTTTTTCTCTCCTCATACAGTCAATCCTCACCACAGGCAGTTATATTGAAACTCGAGCCCATACTAAGGGGGGTACAGGTGCTGGGGTGAAAATTCAGGGTCATTGGTGGTTTATTCAACATCAGCAAACAATCTTTGAACAATATTCCAATCAACTCCGTCCATGATTGTCAAACAGGAGTGGTTAATAAAATAATAGAACAATAATAGAATAATAGATACACCAGTGATCTAGAGGAAGATTTCAAGAATGAAATTGGGCAATTCAGATCATTTATTGAAGAAACCTAAGATGACAGCAAGGTCACTGCTGCAACTGCTGCTCATATGAGGAAGGAAACCATAGTCAGTGTTTACATATGTTGATAAAGCACTTAGGATAATTATGACTTTGCCTGTAACCAATGCTATCAGGGAGCGTTCTTTTTTAAACTGAGATCCACAATGCGCCAAGCAGACTGAATCTCTGATGTCCATTGAAACTGATTGGATTTACTAGCCTCATCAAAGACTTCTCTATCAGGACATCAAAGAAGCAAATCTTCTAAGTTAAGAATATGGGAATACTGTGCTGCTTTTACATTATTGCTATTGTTCATATTTTTAAATCATTCACTTGATTTTGCCTTATAGGATGATCTGGACTGCAGTTGTATCACCTGTTGGTTTGGAAAGCTAAAAGCTGATAAGTGGATTGAAGATGCACTGTGAACTCCCTTTTTGCTGTTGCCCTGCTGTTTATACTAAATGTTCTCTTTGTGTGTGTGTGTGTGTGTGTGTGTGTGTGTGTGTGTGTGTGTTAATCAACCTTAATCAACCACTGGTTATTTGGTTTAGTATGTTTGTTGGGGAAAATATAAGATTGTTTCAGTGCATTATCGAGTGGGAACTCATAGCAACGTACACTGATAACTGACATTATAATTCATAGACATACACAAAATAAAAGTGCTATACAAATAAAATTTAATTGAAAATGAAATTCAAAGCTCCTACTCAAAATGTGTAAAGGTTGGTAGGTCTGCATTACAAAAATAATAACAATAATAATAATAATAATAATAATTAATGCCTATGTAACTATTTTTGAAAATACTGTATCTCAAAGGCTAAAACTAAAAAAAAATCACATATGAAATATGTTAGTAATAATATGTTGAATTCTGAAGTATTTAGAACACTTATTTTGAGGTTTAATATTTTGCAATATATGAAGCTAATCTTTTGGCATTAACTCAAAGTTTAAACGTCATTCATTCATTCATTCATTCATTCATTCATTCATTTATCTTCTATACCTTTAATCCTGTATAGGGTTGTGGGGGGCCTGAAGTCTATCCCAGGAGACCTTAAGCACAAGGCTGGACACACCCTGCACAAGGTGTCAATCCATCACAGCGCACACACAGACATGCAATCTGGTAATGCCAATTAGCCTGATTAAATACGAACTTAATGAGTCAGTCCCTAATTGTTGTTCCCAAATTGTCTGCAGTGTGTATCGAGGAAACTGGAGTACCCAGAGGAAACCCACCAAGCATGGGAAGAACATGCAAACTCCACACTCAGACCGGAGGTGGAAATTGACCCACCACAGTACGAACCACTACACCAATGTGCCGCCTGGTCATGGAGTTAAAGAATGCGATTTCCATTTTAAATGTTTTTTTTCCCCCCCATTTAGCAAGAATATATATGTGTGTGTAAGAGAAAGAGAGAGAAACTCACTGTTCCAGGCCGTGTAAAATCGATGCTCTGAGCAACACTCTGGCTCATGTGCCCACTGAAGAGGCGCACACCCACACTCTGGAGATACTCAGAGGATATCTATTAAAAAATTTTAAAAACATACATAATAAGTAAATGGATTAATTTTAAATGTATTAATAAAACCTTGGCTGGGTTTCATCGGTTTTAATTTGTGAGCATGTTACTGTGAAAGGAGAGTGTTATTGCATCATTAGATTCATGAGTCAATCAGTTTCAGTATGCAAGTACAGGAAACTTAACACCAGCTTTAAATGTTATTACATTTGTGGGATTATTATTATTATTATTATTATTATTATTATTATTTAAAGCTCCAGATTTTTTTATTATTAGGTTTGTGGGACATTTGTAGGTGTTAACAACATACACAAGTTCATACTGAAATTATGGAAATTATGAAAATCTTTTTATAAAAACTGTGGTAGACTATTATGGTGCGTCTGTGTTATACAGTTGTACTGTATAACACCAAGTGCTAAAAAATATATTAAATTTTTTTATTTATTTATTTGATTTAAATGAAAGAAAAAAATATCTAGATACTTTGGATTTATTTGACGTTTGAGATGTTTTCTGCTGTTACCACATTCATAAATACTTCATGGAGGTTTAAGCATTTACGATTTAGGCTCCTTTGAAGCTCTTTTAAATACCTACTGTTGTATTTGTTAGTAAGTAAAAACTGCAGAAACAAGAGGTAGATGTAAAGTAATGAAAATAAAAAAAGATATTTCTTGCCATTTTCCCATTGACAGTAGCCTCGAGTGAGTCCACCAGTTCAGCCGTCACGCTGATGAGGTTGTCATAATCAGCCTGGATCTTATGAAACTTCTTCATGTACGCAGAAGCCTGCTTCTTTGCTTCAGCTAGTTGCTCCATGTCCTCTGCGTGAAAATACACACACACACACACAACGCAGTGATATGAAATCTTTGCTTTTTTACACTCATATGAAGCAGAACAGGGAGTTACTCAAAGCTGAAATTACACATAATGCAAAAATAACCTACAAAGAAAAAATACATTTTACAGTAACATTGTGTAAAATATAACAGAACAGAACATAATATAACATATGACAGTACTGCATTGCACAAACAGGTTTGTAAAATAATCATTACAGATGATATGATATAATAGATATAATATTTTACATAAAGCTACAGATTTGGGTGTATAATTATTATGAACAATAAATAGAAGATTACCACTGTTGTCGTTTGTGCTCTCTCTCTGTTTAGATACATTTAAGGAAATGCCAATGATTTACACAACATTTTATGAATAACTATATAAAATTTCTGCTTTATCTAAAAACATGGCATATACACTGAGAGTGTGTTGAGTCTGTAAAAAGAACATGCAACTAAATATTTCCCAACATGGCATGAGGAATGACATCATAAGTAATTTAACAGAAAGGATACATATAATATGAGTAGCCTTGGTGTAGCTAACGCTTTCAGAGTAGATACCAAAACCAGTTCAAGCTTTTTTCTTAAATCTAAAGTCCAGGAGTCCTGAAATCAAAGAAAAACACACACAACAAAAATTATAAAAAATATTACAACTTCTACAAATGTATAATCACTGCTAATTTTGTATCTTTAGTAACATTGTTGTACTTTGCACATTTGAAACACAACAGGGGCCCTTTACAATCAAGTAACCTTTAGCACAGAAATCACAGATGCTTAATGCTAAATTGTCTCTTTACTGACTACATATTGTACAACATATTGTATAATAGCGTGCAAGCTCATACAGTGTAAATAAAATACGAGAACAGAGGAGAAACTATTTTTCCAACCTCCAAAGTGCACTTAATATTTAGTAGAGATTCAGGTACCTACTCCTTACATCAGTAGAAAGTAATTGAAGCTGAGACCAAACAAGATCATAAAGTGTTGGTCACAGCCTTTTTGACTAATGTGAATAAAACCGGAGATTTGGTGTAGAGATTGTGTTGTGAAATTATAAGAGCATATATAGCATGTTGATTGAGGTGTAAGTGAGGAAGTGCAGCAATGCAGATGATCACCTGAAAGATCTCCTTGAAGGACGGATGTGCTACAGGATTGGGAACAAAGGGCAGAGCGTAAAATGGCAGGAACTCTGTAGTTTGGCTTAACGCTGCTCCTCTCGTCTCCAAGAAGTGTTTAAAATGACTCATCCGCTCATCAAACTCAGCTTTATCCTTTAAAGTAAAAAGAAAATTTCAAGATTACACACAGTCAGATTAACATATCATGTCATTAATCATTATTGATAAAAAATTAGCTAAGCAATACACAGTTTATAATACACTATTGTTTCTATAGTAACAGCACGTTTGTATGTGTTAGTGTAGTGTGGATATATAGTGTAGATACACTACCCAGCCAAAAAAGTCACCACCTGGTTAAGAATAAGTAGTAGCATTATACACTTATTCACATTGTCCATACTGCTTTATCGTGTGTACAGCGTCACGGGGGTCCTGGATCCTATCACAGGAAAATTAGGGCATGATGCGGGGTAATCCCTGGATGGAGTACCAGTGGATGTCTTTTAACCTGAGTACCTGAAAGAAACCCACCAGGCACAGGGAGTACATGCAAACTCCATGCACACAAAACCCGGGGTGGGAATCAAACCCGTTCCCTGGAGGCCACTACTATTCCACTGTAACAGCCAGCATAGTGCATTGCAAAAATATTCATACACCTTGATCTTTTCTAAATTTTCTCATGTTACAACCACAAATGTTAATGTATATTAGTAGTATTTAATGAGATAGACCAACACAAATTGGCACATAATTGTAAAATGGAAGTTTTCAAACTTTTTTACAAATAAAAATCTGAAACCATAAACAACGCAGTGTGTAGCTTCTCATTACTAAAATGACCATATTAGAAGACATATCCCGTGGTCTCAGAGTAACTCTCAGCGGCGACAAACTATTGTCCTGCATCAAGAAAAGAACTAAGGAAATTGTTGAAACTAATAAAAGTGGATTAAGTGCTGAAAAACACATTACTAAAACTTGGAAGGATAATAGTAAACCATCATCTTTGAGGAAGAAATGTGATTGAAAAGAAAAAATGTGAAAAAAAACACTGAGGATGAAAAAAACATCCTCAGTGAGTATGATGGAAGAGCACTTAAATGCTTAGTGAAATCAAATTGTGAAAAAAAAAACACACAGTAGAGCTAATGGCTATGTTTAATAGTAAAAGTAAGTCCAGGTCCACAGCCGCAATGTTAAGAGAACTCGAGATTGGACTTAAATATGCAGCCTTAAAAAAAACACTTCTCTGTGAGGCTGATCGGAACAAAAAGGCTTACGTTTGCAAACATAAAACATAAAGAAAAGACTAGAGAGGATTGGAAAATGGTCTGATTAGTTCAGTTTTAACCTGTTCCAGAGTGATGGGCACATCAAAGTAGGAAAAGAGGTGGATAAGGTGGTGAGTGCACACATCATGCTTACAGTACAAACCTTTGGGAGCAGTGTTATGATCTAGGGTTGCTTTTGTTGGTCAGGTCTAGTTTCAGCAACACTATGTGCTAAAAAAGCTAGGTCAGCTGACTCCTGAATGACCAGAATTTTAAATAAATGGATTTTCTTCTTTCCTGATGGCATAGCCATATTCCAAGATGACAAAGCTAGGATTCACCAGGCTCAAATTGTGAAAGAGTGGTTCAGGGAGCACGAGACATTATTTTCACACATGGATCGGCCAACACAGAGTCCAGACCTTAACCCCATTGAGAATCTTAGTGATGTGCTGAATAAGGCTTCATACAACGTCTTGGAGAGAAATTAATGTGACTCAGGATGGACATAAATGTAATGTCATTAAATAGGCTTATCAAAACAATGCCACAGCTGTAATCAAAGCAAAAGGTAGTCCATTAAAATAATAAAGTGTGAGTCATTTTTTATTAGCCCGGCAGTGTATGTAAAAATCTTTTGATTCAGTAGAGACTTCTGCTGTTCAGATACAGTGCTACAGTATAATATGAATCCATGTCAGAGACTTTTTTGTACCTGTTTTCCCATAGAATTCTTCAGTGGATAGACGGAGAAGTGAATATGTAGGTAGAACTCCAGTTTCTGTACAGCTGGGTCGCTGTCACGGACGGGTACGGGCACATTTTCTGTCCACAGCTCAAAAAAGATCTTCATCTCTCCATCGTCAAACAAGCTGAGCAGATCTTTCTGCACATGCAAAACATGTTTAAGATGTGTCTGAGAGAAATGCGAAACACTTGTATCTTCTATCCACAAAAGATTGATATAACAACAGGTTACAGTCACGAATTAGAGACTTGGTGAGGGGAGTGCACTTCTGATGCTAAGCCAACGTACTAGAACAACTAGTATATAAATTCACAACCTGCTTTATGTAGGAAAAGCGATGGAGCCACTGGGCACTGTAAAGTGGATTTATGCTGCTGTTACTTCAATAATAATCTAAATGGATTATAAAAGCAGGCAGCTATTTCTGTTTTGGTGGGTTAAGAGCATGAGGTAATCTGTCATTATTGGAAAACTATTTGATTTGAGATCTCACAACACTAAATACATAATGGTTTAGAAACAAGTCAACAGAATAAAAAATCTGTGAAGTAAAAAGTCTGAAGCCTAAGCTCTCACTCTCTCACATGCTGGTTTACTCCTTTGCCTTTCTAAAACCTCTAAATTAACTTCAATGATTGATTAGCAAAGATATAATGTCTACTAATACGCTACTAATGTCTGTGTGGTTTATAAAACTCAACATAGGCATTCTTTACTACATGCTTGGACAGCTTAGTACTCAATTGTCGATCGCCATAGAAGTCATTTGTACGAATCTTTGTTTTGAAGGTAATTCGATGACTCTGCAGGATGACGGACTGTAAATTATCACTCTTACCTGTAAGGTTAATATCTTGCAGTCTTCAGTTAAACCGCTTCGTGTTTTTGGCACTGGTCTCCCTTTACTCTTGCATTCCTTTCCAAAGACCTTTACTGTTTCCTCCAGCTCACAGAATGTCAGGTACTAGACATTACAATCACATATATTAGATATAAAAAGTTCTGCTGAACATATGATTTTACACCATGTAAAATAAAACCATACACCATATTAAATAAAACACTGTGTAACATGCAGGATACAGAGGATGGTCTCTATTCTTATAATTCATAAAACCATTAGCATTTATAAATATACTTGAATGTCCATGTAATCCTGTTTTCTCCATTTTGTCTAAGGATAGCTCACTAACTTCTAGAAACCTAAACTAATGTTAGCTACAGATTGATACAGACGAGTTTCCGTTTCAGTATCAGTGTCTAGATTTACATTCTCATTGTCATTATGTTCCCATAACAATCTCCATCCTTTCATCACCAACATTAAACAATTGAATTTGCATGACAGTGTTCATGACAGAGACAGAGGCTTCATCGCAGCAAGGTAGCAACCTCAAGTTCATTTTTCAACCTGAGTTTGCAACTAGGGAGGGTCCCTGACCTCTGGAAAACATATTGTCTCACTCCAGTCCCTAAGAAAAGCTTCCCCAAAGTACTCAGTGATCTCAGGCCATTATAAAGACCCCATTCTTAAATGTCTCAGACCCCTCAGGGTTTGGTGATGAGAATGTCATACTATACCCTCTCCATCAGGTCTAATCCCACCTTGAAAAAGGATCATGTTATTTCTCCAGTGCTTCTAACACCATTCATTCCCTCCAACTTGGAGCCAAGCCGACTGATATGCAAGTGGACTTGTGAATGAAGTAAGTCAGGATGAGAGATCATGGTCTGCAGCATGGGAGCTTCTTAGGGTAGCTCCATAGGACTGTAATTTCTCCCTTCCTGTTCACTCTGTACACTTCTGACTTCAGGTACAACTCAGATTTATGTCACATGCAGATGTTCTCTGATACTGTAACACTGCCAATGTGTGGATTTTGTTACCTGATGCAAGTCAAATCGTCTCCAGCTGAAAACCTCTAAGACCAAGGAGAAGGTAATAGACTTTTGTTTTACTACACTAATGGTCACCACTGAGGAAGTGAACGACGAGGTGGTAATATATAAATAGAATATAAACATATATTTATATGGGCATTTAAATACCTAGGGATACTGATGGATGACAAACTGGACTGGTCAGCACAGAACAACACAGAACATATATACAAAAGAGGTCAGCTGTTCTTTCTCAGGAAACTAGGCTATCTTAGCATCTGCACAAAGCTCCTACATATGTTCTACCAATCAGTGGTGGTCAGTATTCGCTTTTATGCTGTGGTGTACTGGGAAGGAAACCTCAGAACCAGAGATGCCACCCAATTGAACAAGCTAGCTACTTTAGGAGAGCAGAATCTGTGATTGGTTTCAAATAAATAGACTGGACTAGCTGGAGCTGTTGCTGGATAGAATTCCTGCCAAATGCCTAAACCCTAGCTCCGGGATGCAGGGCTAGTACCAAGCCAGGATAAAATGGGAGGGTTGCATCAGGAAGAGCATCCAGTGTAAAACCTGTGCCATGATGTGTGCGGACTGGATGGTCTGCTATGGTGACAACTCAGTGGGAGCAGCCAAAGACTAACTAATTTCATTTGACACCCAAATGTAAAGAATGGAAATCAGCTTGGAAAGGAATAAACATTAAATTATTTGCAACACATGAATTTAATAAACTATTAGGTGAACAACTAACAAAATGTTAATTCGTACTGTATAAACCTACTTCTTTGATCATCAGTAGGAGGTCTGCTGCATTCGCTGAGACGTCCCCCATCTCTTTAGAGCTTCTAGAACTCATGTATCAACAATCTGATAAACACAAGAGCTTGTTATTTCTAACAGTAATAGGAATAAACATAGAGAGTGATATACAGTTGCGGGGTAAAATACATTATAAATCTGATCTAAAAATGAAAAGCAAATAATGCAGCAGAATATTCAAACAGATATTAGAATGATATTGCTATCATTTCTATCATATTAGAATGATATTTC
>QMIH01000183.1:542995-565339 GCA_003987875.1 Clarias batrachus
ACTCACACACACATACACTCACACACTCACACACACACACACACACACACACACACCTAGGGAGCAGAGAGAGGCCTGTTAATGAAACACTCCAGGCTTTATTTGAATGTGTATGTGCCCTATCTTAGTCTTTATCTCTCGCTAACCATATGCGCTCCGTGTGACTCTTCAGGCTGCATGAAAGGCCATCTTGTCCTCCATCTCCACGCTTCTGATGTGCCTTTGATGGGATTAGAGACGTGCTGACATCAACCGATGTGCTCGAGAATAAAACTGTGGCATTTTTAAAGGGGAACTCTGGGAAAATGGAAAGTTTAGATGGGAAGAAATGTGTGGAGAGAAAGGAAAGAGCAGCAATCAGCAGAACAAACACACAATGGAAGATGGAGAACACCAGTGCTGTGCTTTTTATTGCCTCAGGATAGTGGGAAATTGCGTGTGTGTGTGTGTGTGTGTGTGTGTGTGTGTGTGTGTGTGAAAGACTAATGACTAGCAGCCTGTGTGTGTGTGCATGCGCATGTGTGTCATCCCTCTAAAAGCCCGAAGGCCGGCTCTCATTCCCAGAGGGCCGAGGGTCACCTGTCTGTCAGCAGCTGAAATATGAATACTTACGTTGTCCATTTTCTCATGTACAGGCTAAAAGTTACTGCGCACACACAGATACACTCATGCACACACAAACAAGCTTTGATTTGTTGCTTTGTTGATGAAGGTCCAAAACACACACCATCAAGCACTACCAACCGCTGAGACACAAAAATAACCAGAGAGACTCTTCAACAAACATGGGACATGCAACATTAAACACTGACACACATTGAGCATTACCACAACAAACACTGCGACGCACCATAAAAACGGATACACCAAACACTGAAAGGCACCATCAAACACTGGTCCACACTGTGAAATTATGCCACGCCATTAAACACCAAGACAAAATACAAAACAAAACACAGCCCCAAACAATGACACACACCATCACACACTAATGTATACCATTAGAAATAAGATACACTTAAACACAAAGACAAATGCCATGAGGAGCACAATAAAAAAAAGGAAGACACTGTAGAGCACAAACAACATACTGTACTGACACTATAAACCACTGACACACACCATAAACATCTTACGCTTTGAAACTCACACAGTAAATGCTGACACACACCATCAAATACTGACACAGTTAAACATTGACACACACCATCAAATACTGACACCATTGATTACACACAATTAAATATTTGCACAATTATTTACTGAAACACTCCATGAAACTATGACACACCTCATAAAGACCTGATAGCATTAAACATTGACACACACAATCATACTGACACACACCATTAAATACTGACATCATTAAACACTGACACTATAAACAACTGACCTAGATCATCAAATATAACACTATTAAACACTAGCATTATGAAATATGACATACATTTTCAGATACTTACAATATTAAACAAAAACATTGAAATATATCATCAAATACTGACACAATTAATTACTGACCCACACCATCAAATACTGACACAAGGAATTACTGACATACACAATAAAAACTGACACAATGAATTACTGACACACACCATCAAAAACTGACACAAGGAATTACCGACACACACCATCAAAACCAGAACACACACACCATTAAAAACAGAAACACATCATCAAAGACTGACACTATAAACACTGACACAACATCAAATACTGACACCATAAAGTCTTGGCACTCTAAACAACTGACCCACCACAATAGTGACTGACATTATTTAACACACACACTATAAACCACTGACAGACACGATCAAATACTGACATGATTAATTACTGCCACAAACCATTAAATCCTGACCCCATTTAACAATAACACATACAGTACACACACCGTCAAATATTGTCACAGACAAATATTGAACACTGACGCTATGAACATGAATGGTATTATACACACCCTAAAAAAATCACATCATTAAACATGTACACACACCATCAGTTACTAACAATAATAAACACTGACATTACAAACCGCTTTCACCTATGATCTAAAGCTAACATGAATAAACACTGAAAAATACTGACAATAATTAACACTGACACCATTAATAGAAATGGGTCTTCAGTTCAGTGACTGGCATCGTGATTCAGTTTTTATTCCATCTGGTGTTTTTTTTTTTTTTAGGTATCAAAATACACACTAAGAAACAAGTATTAAAACGAGAAAAGTTTAGAGAGAACTGCATTGGGACTTTACTGAGCTCCTGAACAGGTTGGCATCATGAATAGATTCTATGTGTTATATATTTTTTCCTAAAATGGCCCATGTTTCAATGAGAACACTAAACAGACATGAACTCTGACATTTGGGATGCAGCCAGTGTACTGTAGAAAGCTAATAGATTCAGGGGCCCTTTTATGTCCTGGTAAAATAAATAAATAAATAAATGCTATAGGTTTTTTTTATGCTAAAACTTTTTTCCTGCTCTGTGATCATATCAAACTACATCATACTGTGCTCCTTAAATTGACCTGGGCTTCAAGCCTCAAAAATATTAAAGTCATGTATCATCGGCTCTGCAGTAGCCCACGTCTGCTTTTCATTTGAGGGCACTGCAAGCTTACCACAGGGCACATTTATTCACGTTTTACTACTTGCTAAAGTGCCTTTATTCATGTGGTTTCTTTTTTTTGTACAGTTATTACTCAGGACCTAACAAATACACTTTATTACACAATTTTTATGTTGGCAAAAGTTCTGAATTTGTGTTTAATGAATAGAGTTCTCTCCAGGGTAGACTGAATTGTTTTTTTATTGGAAAATGTTCTAATAATATGTAGAAATACATCTGAGACATAATGAAGTTTTTTCTAATTACTGAAAATCATTAAACTTGCATAAAATTATCATTACCTTCTGATTAATTGCATCAAACAATGAATGTCATTGAAACATGATGGCTAGGGATTAGACTGTTGTTAAGCATTTTGGTGCAAATATATTCTCATGAATAAAAGAAACAGCACATACGCACAATAAATATTGAAGCATTCAGCAATTATGTCCACAACCGAACAAAATTGTTTCTGTTGTTTCTTAACATTTATTCCCTATTCTAATAACAAGTCATGACAATAATAATACTAATATGAAAAATAAGATAATAAGAATAATAATGTATTTATTAGATCATGATTGTTTAATATAACAAACTTAAGGAAACAATTTAAAGGTACTGGTTAAATACACAAAAACAGACTAAAGATAAACGTAGGAAGCTAAAAAAACAAAACAAAAAAAAGAGACCAAAGGGGCAAGAAATACTGTAAGTAAACAATGACTATATAGGGAAATTTTAAAACCTCCAAAGTATTGCACAAATGAATGAGTAGAGTGTGGGAGTCAATAAGTGCCAGAATTAGGTTACATTTACATAAAGCAGTGTTATTGAAGATAAATTACTTATTTAATCACATTTGTAACAAACTAATAAAGTCCCATCTATCCATCCATTTTCTGTTGCTTTTATCCTGTGTACAGTCACACATAGGAGCAACCTGCAAAAAAAAAAAAAAAAAAAACAGTAGCAAAGAGGACACACACACAATGTCACCTGCTCTGTTTCATGGCCAATTTGGAAAGACCAATCAGCCTGTGAAAGAAAAAAACACCAAAATCAGGGAGAAATTGCAATCTCCACACATACTGTACCTTCAGTCTAAAGGTGAGAATTAAACCACCACTGGAGGTGTGAGACTGGTATTAATTTACTATTATAAGTCATTTAAAAATGTTCTGTTGTATATAAAAAAATTAAGGTTTGTTTCTGTGCACTTCTAGCCTATACGTGAGTGAAAGTACAATTAATCATTTCTTTGTATGGGTTTCTCCCTGGCCGCTACTGTATGTACCCCTAGAACCTTTCAGTTGCATTAAGAACTTTTGTGTTGAAACAGTCTTCAGTTTCCGTTTATTGTTCAGTTCAGTCTTGTTATTTTTATTAGCAGATTTGTTACTGAAACGATTTACTTTTTATTTAGTTCATTATCAGTTTACTATATTGGCTCTCTAGTTCTGTGTTTTGTGTCCTGTAATAACAGTGTACAGAACATGTGCATAGTGTTATATCGCCATCACTATGAGATGCTACATCTCTGTTTACAGTTTCTTTGTCTACAGCTAATGCTAAAACACTTTTTTGAGTTTGTTTGTTTTTATTTGTTATGTAATTTTTCTCCCTCAATTTTTAAAAAATTGCCCAAAGTGTGTGTTGAGAGTGTACAGCATGTGCTTGTGCCTCTCAGGATATACTCGGCCTTGTGTTCTTTAGTACAGGCTGCTGCCCTGCAACTCTATACAAGATAGTCAAAAGTCAATCCACATATATAAAAATTAAACTAAAAGTACCATAAAATACATAATGTGCAAAAACAAGATATTACAATATATTGATCATAAGGCAATAATGTGTGTGTCTCAGTCCAGTTCAGTGTTGATGAGTCTGTTGGCCTGTGGGAAGAAACTGTTAGAGTCTTTTTGTGTGGGCCTAAATGCTCCTGTTCCTTTTTCTAGATGACAGAAGGGTTAAAAGTGTGTGAGAGGGGTGTGTGTTGTCATCCACAATGTTGGTGACTTTGCAGATGCAGCATGTGGTGCACATGTTCATTATGGAGGGAACACAGACACAGATAATTTTCTCAGCTGTCCTCACTATCCGCTGTAGGGTGTTGAAACCTGATATGGTGAAGTTCCCAAACCATATAGTGATACAGCTGCTCAGGATGCTCTCTATAAATCCCCTGTAGAGCATGGTGAAGATGGGAGGTTGGAAATAGGCTTTTCTCAGCCTACTCAGAGAGTAAGAATTCTGCTTTCCTTCCTAGCTGTGGTGCTTTTAACCATTTTTTTAACCAGTTGAGCTTCTCCTCGAGAGCTACACCAAAGTGTTCTTAATGATCTTCACAGAGAAGTTGTTCAGTTGGGAGTGGTAATTTTGTACTGTCCTGAAGACAACAACCAACTCTTTAGATTTGTCCATGTACAGAGACAGGCTTTTGGTTCTGCACCATATACTGACTCATCTTTCTTTGTCCCACCATGGTCCTGAGCTATGCTTTGCTGCATAGTCTTAAGTCAGCAGAGTCACAAGCAGTAGACTAAGCACTCAGGAATGCCCCCCCCCACCAGTGCTCAGTGCGTTGGTACTGGAGTTGCTGTTCCCAAATACGACTGACTGAGGTCACCCAGTTACAAGATCCAAGATCCAGTTGCATAGAGAAGTATTCAGGCCCAGTAGGTTCAGCTAGGTTCAACAGGCAGAGGAATGATTGTGTTAAATGCTGAACTTGGGTCTAATAGGATGCATGTGACCTTATTGCCCAGGTGTGTGAATGCCATATGGCATGAAGGTGTCCTTTCCTAAGCAGTTGGGATGATACATGAATTGTAGTGAGGATGAAAGCGAGTATTTGATGTGCCCTATAATGAGCCTTTAAAAGCCTTTCATGATGGTGGGTGTGAGTGCAACGTGTGTACACGGGTGTGTAGTCATTGAGTCAGGACACTGGTGATCTCTTGGGTACAGAGAGAACAGTGGTGGCCTTGAACCACATTAGAACAATAGTGCGGCTCAGGAATATATTAAAGATGTTCATGAGAGTTCTGCACACCCTCTGAACACTCAGGCAGGAATGTTGTCTGGTCTTTTGTGGGTTGACAAAGCATAGTGGTTTCCTCATATCGGGTAAAACACAGTACCTGGTCATTGGGTAACCATTCTTCACCTTGACCCAAGCAAAGAAGTTATTAAGCACATCTCGAAGAGAGGCAGGTCACTGTCACAGGCAGGTGTTGCCCTGGATGTCCTGCCACATGTGTTGTGTCTCTCCTGACCTGGAAGAGATTCTCTATGCATGTGCATGCTTTGTCTCTCTCATGGTTTAGGACAGATTGGCCTTCATTGCTTTGTCACCTGCTCTGAAAGCAGATTTTGAAGTTCTCAGAAGTGGTCATATCTCTCCAATCACCCATGGCTTCTGGTTGCAATGTGTGTTGCACATTAAGTGTGCTCAAAACAGTGCTGGTGAGCAGAAATGGTTCCTGATAACCGGGTTGGAGCACCTATAATTAGCATAACAAAGAAGAGAAGTCGGGATGGGGGCAGAACAATATACCTGCATCCTTGAGATTTTTGTGTAAAGCTAATACAGCATATTTTCTCCTCTCATTGCTAAGTCTACATGCTGATTATGGATGAATTAGGTAGCAGTGACTTTTCTGAGTGAATTTTTGAGCTTTTGTGCATTTCCGAATGACACCATCAGCCATCAGATCATCTTGGTGAAAACAAAGACAGTGGTCTCTAAACTCATGCTGATTAGTTCTCCATAGTCAGATGTAGTCCAATTTATTTACCAGGAAGTGTACTGTACATTGGATAACAGGCCAGATAGGAGAGCTGGTCAGCTGAGACATTTAGCCTAACATACACTCCCACTTGCTTGGCTTGCTTCCGCTTCTTTGCATACCATTTTTGATGTTCCCTCGCCAGCCTCTGAAATATGATGGCATCACTGAGGACTGGAGGTCTTGCCCATGCAGCCAGCTTCTCCACCAGATCATCATGCAAATTAGTTATTGTGTCGTAAGAACGCAATGTCTGCTACAAAAAAGTACACACATCTTGTACTTCAGTAAAAGTAGATATACCCTAACTAAAATATTAGTCAAGTACTGACCTTTAAATTTACTGAAGTCTCTCTCTCTCTCTATCTCCCTCTCTCTCTGTTTTATGTGTGCTTCCTGACTGTGATTCTACTGTTTTTGTCACAGTATGCATCCATTTCTGCTTCTCATTTCAAACACCTGCTATTAATGGAGAGGTGTAATCATGCAACTATGCATAATAGTCAGCAGGTGGCGATATTCCTACTTAAAATAATACAGGCGACCAAAGTTATGTAACACGACAGCATGTAGAAACAATATGAAATAAGAAGTACTGATATTTGCTCTAGAATGTAGTTGAGCAAAAGTAAAAATAATGAAACTATAGAGGCATGAGATAAGTTACCTTCCACTTCTGAGTGGGAGACGTAAACATGAGTTGTTCTGGTGTACATGTGCTGAAAAGAGAACTGAAGAGAGAAGTTAAGCTAAGACACAAATTGACTCCATTTTAAATCCAGAGAGGCCAATGTGTGCTGTTACTGCACCATCATCTTGGATCACTCATTGTCATAAAGCATGGATGATTAAGGATGCCTTTCAGAAATGTCCAGAGATGTTTGTGAAACTTTTGCATGTAAATAGACTTCCAGTCTTTTAATTTATTGCACTTTTGGGGGATTTGTCATGTTATACAAAGTGATTTAATGAAATAAATATTTTAATCATAATTTAAATATTTAGCTATTTAAATTATTATACATTTCCTGAGAGTCTTTAAGGTAAACTATAGGCCAAATACATCTTTGAAGTTTTACAAAACTTTTCTGCAGTGTGTCTCTCATTTTTGTTTATATTCTTCAAAGAAATCCTCTGAATACTTTCAATACTTTTTTCTCAAGCCAGATGTGACAAACAGTTTATTTTGTATATTATTCAGCACAAAGGTGGACACTAAAGGCTCTTCAGCAGCAACCACCATCCAAATGTTCTCTTGTGAACTGCATTAAACTGAGCATGTTTTTTTACGTAGGTGTAATTTAAGAGCAATTAATACCTAGCACTGCCATGGTGACTGCGCAACAAACACTACTTCAGTCCAATCAATGAAAGTTATACTGAGTTTGATGGAGTGAAGTATATTCAAATTCAAATTTTTATTCGTCACATACACAGTCATACACAGTATGATATGAAGTGAAATGCTTATACGACTGCTGTTGACCTCCAATATTACAAAAAAATAAGAGAATTAAAAAACTTTTAATATAAATAAGAATCTGATCAATAACAATGTCTCTCACATAGAAAGGGATGCTGATGAATTATGACAACAACCACTACACAGTCAAGCAGACTGCAGATTAAACTAAGGAAATGGTCATGGAGTAGCCTATGAAAAGGTAAACATTCTGTAGTATTTGAGAGGTGAATTTTAAATGGACTATGAATGGGAAGACGAATTCTGGATGAATTCAGAAATAGATTGGAAAGTAAAGTGAGAAAGCATCAGAATAAACTTTTAAGCAGGAGAAAACACATTGGACTATAGAGTTGGCTCCACAAAATGGACTTTGGACAGGAGAAGAGAGGGAAATCTGGTCTGGTTTACAGCCTACAGGTGATGTGTATTGGGGGACTACAAAGTGGACTGGTGGTATAAAATCGATTTGGAGGTCTACAGAGTAGAGTGCACTGAGAGACTACAAAGTCAACTGGGGACAATAGAATGGACCAGGGGCTACATAGTAATAAGTAGTAATAATAGTTTGCTTAGGACAAGAACTTTCAGAGTTCTATTTATACTGTTGTAAAATTGGATGTGTAGTTTGAACTCAGGTGGACTTGAACTGGCTGGGAGTCTTAGCTTTCATCCATATTTGTATGCTGTGTGAATTCACATGCTGTTGGCGGACTATCTATGATGATATAAGGATCATACAATGATACAGTACATAGATAGTGTAGTTGGGAGAAAATCACATCCTTGGGTCTGAAGTTGTTGAATAAATATAATTTTTTTTAACTGTTAACTGTTATAAAACTGAAAAACAGAATGGTTGTATGTTAAGGGACACTTGGGAGGTTTGAACTAGTGTTTATTAATTCCTTGCTTTTCAGTGCAGTTAACAAACAAACAAACAACAATGAAACAGGACAATAGCAGGATTATTGGCATGTATCTACCTTCTCTGTTTACAGGTGTCAATTAAAGCACAAGCAGACACAAACATGTAAATGTACATATTAATAAGTGTTACGTGTTACTAAGACAGGTGTGAATCATCACTTGAGCCATTCCAAGTACAACCCTGTTGCCACATGTGCATACTCACCATTAATGTACACAGCCATCTATCATCAAGAGACAGTATTGCACAGCATATTGATTTCCTGAAAAAAGATTAAGATTACTTTTCTAATTTTTTTTTCAGCATTTACATAAAGCTGAAAATTCATCAATCTCACAATTGTAAGTCAGGGTGTATTTGTAATAATTTCAAACATTTTGGAAAAAACTATGGGTATCCATTGCATGGCTATGCGATGTAAAATAAATATAGAGCAGTGATTAGGAGAAATATTTTTTACCAATCAGGTGTATCATAAGAGAAAGGACAGTCCTACTAAAATAATGTATGTGTTTTGTATAGCCCTGCTCATTTTGAAACTTTCTGCATTTTCTACATATTGTTTGTTTTTTTCTTCCATTCTTCTGTGTCTTAGGGGATACATACAGTGAACTTCCAAATTAGCTTTATAATACTCAATGGATTTTTTAACAATATTAATATTTCTTAAAATTATTTGCTTCATAATAAATAGGATTATTGTATAATGACTTAACAAATGCTCAGAATTTTCTCCACCTTGGGCAGCCATGATGGTTTTTGGTCAGCCTTATAGACTGGTCTGGGGGTGAACTATAGAGTGTAATCATGTGAACTACAAAGCAGACTTAAGGTGAAGTAGTGGGTGGACTTGAAGTGAACAACTAAGTGGGCTAGCCCTGGATTATAGAGTGGAGTGGGGTGGATTACAGAGTGGACACAGGGTAAACTACAAAGTGGAAAACGGAGTAAACTACAGAGTGAACTGGGGTGATCTATAGTGGAATTGTAACAGTGGAATTGGACAGACAACAGAGTGGATTGGGTATAGATTATAGAGAGAATTAGGGGTGGATTACAGAGTGGACAGGGGTAAACTATAGAGTGTACCAAAGGTGAACTACAGAATGGAATGCACATAGATCATAGGTGGCCTAGGTGAACTACGGAGTGGAATGGAATGGACTACAGAGTGGAATGTGGAGGATTATAGCATGGACTAGGGTTTATTACAGAGTAGACCGGGTTGAGCTACAGAATAGGCTGGGGGTTAAAAACAGTGCAATTTGGCAAGTCTATTGTAGACTAGGGTTGAAATGCAGTGTGGACAGAGGTGGAAATACAGACTGGAATTTGGGTACATTACAGGTGAGGCCTGTGGTTTAACTACAGAGTGGACTAGGGTGAAATACAGAGTCAAATTTGAGTAGATTTTAGTGTGGACTAATGTTGAACTACAGAATGGATTGGGGATGAAATAAAGAGCGGAATGAGGATGAAGTACTGAGTGGATTGGGATGGATTACAGAAAGGAATTGGGCACACAGTGAAGTTGCAGTTAAGGTGCAAATACCACCATCGCATCAACTTCAACCTCACATAAACATTTTGATAACTAGTCTTATTTAGTGTAAGAAGGTTTTTACTACATATTCCAACAGTATTAAATAGTACTCAAACTGAGCCAAAAAATTGCAAGGATAAATGGTGCAGGATGTTTCACTTCCTGTAGGTCATGCAGGTGATAGCTTATTTAATTTTTTTTTCTGTAGCCTTAAGCATCACAGAGAGATCTGTAAATGGAACAGAGCCTAGATTTCTGCTAGCAATAAGCTAGCAGAAACTAGCTATTCAAACACAAGTGCTTTCCAAAAAACAGCAAGGGGAAAATCCAGGGTACATGCTGCTTTAGATCAGCCCAAATAGAAGGAAAAGAGAAAAAGGAAGAAAGGAAAGAAATCTGGGCCTTCAAACGCCCTGCACTGCCATAAACACTTTGGGGGTTTTGGCCTCATCTGTGTGTCATCTGTGGAGCAGGACAGTGTGTTTACAGAAAGACTTGGATAGAGAAAAATCAGAACAGAAAGAGAGAGAGAGAGAAAACGGATGTTACACTGTGCAGACTCACAACATCAATCTCCAATCTGGACGCTTCCAGGAAAACCCCAATACCAGAGAGAAAGATGGACAGATAAGGAATTAGCAAATTTCAACCACTTTTCTGTCAGGGAAGTATAATTTGTTGGGTCTGCACATTTTCTCTGAGTGACTGGGTGGCCAAAATGTCAAGAAATGTTCACACAGACATCAGGAATGTGTGTAATGTGTGTAAAATACAATTCCTCCCATTTTCCTGTAAATCACTCTTTTCTGCTGTTTGGTTTTCCTGTTTTGGTGGCAGATCGCCTGGACATCTTGTCTCGGCATGAGACAGTGTTAAAAATTCCCTGGAAATGTTATCTTGGTCATTAATGCTCCAAATAGCAAACATTTATTTCAGTTACTGTACGTAGCCCAAATATTTGCAAAGTCATGTTCACTTTTACTTAGTCCATTGCTTTCGATTTACAGCTATAGGACAGTAAAATACCCCAGTCTGTCTTTTCTTTATGAACTATAAACACTCCTGACTGTAAAAAAAAGCACCTTCCTTACACTACACCAATTGTATTTTAGCTACCACTTTGTTCCTCCTTTCAATTAAGGCTGATAATTACTTCTATATTTATAAATATACATTTTAGTGAACCTTCCATACACGTTTTAGCTTCCATTTCACCACTTTCATGAAGCAGGGAAGTGATTTTTATTTCTTTTATTTTTAAGTCTTAAATTATGTACAAACAGTTTGATCTTCATTTTTCAACACTGCAGGTTAAGATTATCAGTGTAGACAAACCATTTCAGAGCTTTCAAGCATGCAATTTAAACCGAGAACTGACTCAACGCAATAGGAGAAGAAAAAATCCATGACTGAGTGATGTGATAAAGCCATGATACTGTTACCACCATGAAACACCCTCTCTGTCTTATTCTTTCTACATCACAGCAATTTGCCAACAATTATCCTTCTTAATTTATTAAATAACAATCTGACACACTATTTATCAATTTATAGCTACAGCTAATGTGGTAGAATGCTCCCATACATTATAGATGCTATAAACATCATTGTCTCACTCAACTCTATTTTTTCTCTCTTCAAATTGATAAAATACCAAAGAAAATCCAGAGAAATATGTAAATTTGCACAAAAAAAAAGAATCTTGATCATTGGATCACTTGAAAGCTAAGGAGGAAAAAAGTTTAAATATTTTGAAGAGGTCAGGTACTCAAAGCATCCCACTGTGAAGACTTTGATCATAACCACTCCTGCCAGAAAGAAAAATAGTCTCCTTTTTGATCCTCTCAATAGGCTGTGATCAGTCTTACCACCACCTGCAGTGACAAATCAATAATTTAGGCCCTATGTTCCATAATGTATGGCTCTATAAATCTTAGTATGGAAATCTTAAGATAAAATGCCACATTACTGGACAGGTAGCATCACATTAAATATGTCAGGTGTGGGTTTTTTATTATTATAGAATGTTTGTGGTTTCCCGCATCCATGTATTGTACATGCCTTAATGCTTCTTATAATAAGTATCAGTAATGTTAAGCTGCCCATATTGTTTAGACTGTATAGAAGCTAGCACTAATGCTGATGATGAACATTTCTCATTCTTGTGTCACTTGTTAGCAAGATTCTTCCTGATAATACGCTAGGATGTAAGGTTGCTGTCATAATAAATATAAGTATGAACTGCAAGACAAATGCAACAAACTATTGCAAAAATTTGAATTTTACATAGTGAACACAGACGAGCTGTTAAATTTACCAATGCTGTTGCAGGGCCAATAAGTACAGTATCAGCTGTCTTGCAAAGCCACTTGACCAATTAAAATAGTGGACTATAACTGTTGTATAAAAGCAAATATAAGATAAATTTGATTCTGAAAGAAACTGTTGAAACAGCTCTAGTTTCTCATTCATTCGTCCCGTAATCAATATTGTGCTTTCTATCCCATATAACAGCTAATTTAATTTTATTTCATCTTTTAGTTTTTGTTTTTGATGGAGGCTAAGGATAAGTACATCTGGTAGATCTTGTAAAAGTAAATGTAGTTTAGGTATAGTATCGGACAGGCAGGTGTACTGGGAGTCAGCATTTATACAGGATTTATAATCTGAGCCAAAAATTACCCAAATGTAGCCAAGTATATCTAACACACATGTAGTGTTATATTTCTGGCTTAAAACTGTTCCAGCTGTAGGTTCTGCTCTGTATCCTCCCAAAGTTTGGCTTGCACTGAGGTGGAGTTGTGGTTAAGCCAGATTTGGATAAATTAGACTGCCATTATTTTATGTTGGCTTGCAGTTTGCATGAAAGTGAGAAGTCACTCATTCGCTGTAATAGCCTAGACAAGTTCCTGTTTAAACCACCCTTTACACAATGTAATTAGAATACAATAACATTCCTACAAGTATCAGTAAACAACAACAAAACGTATCTATGGACCTACTGTATGTATCTGTTTAATTATCCAGATCATATCTCATGACATAACTTGAATTTGCTGACTGATTTAATTTGATTTAATTAAATTCCTCCCTACACTACTGTATTGTATGTTGTTTCTGTTTGTTTGTCATATGTACTTTATTTTAAGTGTAGGTATGGCAGTGTAGTGTATGAATTTATTTGTCGCTTTTTAATTTTAGACTGGAAACATTGAACAGAGAAACATGTTAAACAATAAAACAAAAGCCTCCCTTTCTTTTATAGCCATTTCTTCTGCTCCATCACTTACTGTAATTACTTACTGCTTTATAAATAACTATAAAAAATGCTTTTACAAATATCGAAAGCATAAGTATGCGCGACTGGTTCTTGTTGAATGTATCCAGTATTTATGTACTAGTTGTAATATTTTTTATTATTAATATTATTATTATTAGTAGTAGTAGTATTGCTTGATTTAACTAATTTCAAGAAAATCTGCAATGATAGACCCTGATATCATGTTTAAAACATATACATAAATGTAGATATGTAGCTATCATGCATGCTATTAATAGCATGTAAGTAATGTACACTATATCTACATATGATGTAACCTATAATCATATATAGAAATAAGCAAGAAGTACATGACATCCTATATAATAAATACTTTTTAATAATAAGTTACTCATTACATCATGATAATTGTTTTATTACCAATTAACCTTCAATTAAAGTGCTAATTAATTAACAAATAACAAATTATCAAATAAGAGAAACATTTAGATGTGACACACATTAAAGAAAGGTCCTGACACAGCTCTCATTAAGTATTAAGTACTAAAGTCACTTGTGTTGTCATATGCCCTATCTTTCATGTCTCTCTCTCTCTCTCTCTCTCTCTCTCTCTCTCTCTATCTCTCTCCCTCACGTTCTCTTTTATTTCCACTTTGTTTCTCCAATACAATGGATCTCCCTAGCACCCTTCTGTTTGAAGTTGGTCATGAAAGGAGAAACCCTTCACCTCTCTGTCATTCTTTCCCTTTCTCTTTCATTCCTTATAGTCATTTATTTATTTATGATTTCATCACTCATTCCCTGATCTGTCCCTTCTATGGCATTTTACTCAGTGGATATTATGTATCTCAGTCACTCTGGAAGATAATCTTACAGGATTCAAGAATATGTGTTGAAATTGCAGGTGCATGTGCCAATACGATTGTGTTTTAAAAGATTATGTAAAACATGGTTATCTGTATCTGCAGCTTTTAAAAGTTAAATGAGCTTCATTACACTATTCATCATGTCATCACTTTTAGCTGCTACATGCAGATGGTGTTTATTTCTTTGTGACATGCTGGTGTACTGTATTTTAACTTTAAGTACTAGAAACCTACAGTACAGATAATTCAGTCTGACTACCTGCTAATAGTAGTGCAGAGGGACTTACTGTAGCTCTCAACCTACAGTACTGTATGTGAGATCAGTGCAGCGCTTCTTTAGTCCTTCAGTATGTCCAGTTCCCCCACTTTCTTATCTGAACACTTTGTGTAATACTATCAGCTTCAACTTTATCTTGATACTCCTGTCAATACCATGAAACCTTAATTTAGTAGAAAGCTAACTAGCTAAGACTTTGCTCCAACAAAACACTCTTACACTCCGAATTTAGTTGAACATCACTAGAAATTGAAAACTGAAAACATATTGAACAGCAAGCTACTGACGTGATAAACTCTTTTTGGCTGTTCTTAAAGAAAAACACAACCAAGAATGTTTTATACATTATGTGTTAGGCCACATGATATTATGCAATATTAGGTAAATGTACAATATTAGGTAAACTTGTTGGCATATGAATGTAAATGTTGGTACATTCAGAAATAATGGATTGTTGTTTTATGTTCATCACACTTATTGCTGGTTCAATTCATGAAAACACTGTTGCATACTGTACAACTAGGATATAAAAATGTATCATTATATTGCATCTAGTTACCAAGGCAGTATTGTGTTTTTATTTGTTTTTTTACAGTGTAAGACAGTGTAAATAAATAATAAAATTCAGACAAAAGACATGTGGATCAACATTTACCTCAGTTGTGTTGCTATGAGGGGAAAAATGCTCTGTATCTACACTTAGCATTGGATGGAAACATGGATATTTTCTCTTTTTGTGACAAAAAATGTTTGCAAAAAAACCCCAACTTATTTTAAGGTTATTTTGTGTTCATTTATTTAGCTAAATTCATATAAGTTGGGACTAGTAGCCTTCATTACTTGTTAGCTACATTAGCTTGTCAAATTGTCATATTGATGCTTAGACATATAATATTTCAATGAGTGATTTAAAATGAGCCAGTCTCTTTCTCACTCTTACACACTTGTACACCAGCGAGCTGCTGGCAGCAAGCAAACAGTGTGAGCCGCATTGTTCTGAGTGATATTTTTTTGGTAAAACATTAAATCCGGACAGAAAGGTTTGGAATGAACAAACAGCTGATTCTCAATATTTATATCTGCTAACAGCAAATTAGGGAGACTGCAAGGCCTGGGAGGTGCTCTTGCTCCAAGCAGAGGACAATATTGACCACCATATAGCAAGCAACCACCAAGCACCATAACATCTATTTTAAAATTGGCAAAACAGTTTAAAGAACCATGTTATTCAGGGTATTAACAATACATATATTAGACATTAACCTAGTTGCCAACAGACATGATGCCTCTTCTGATTCCAGAACAGCCAGAACAGTGGCATGCATCTTAAAATCTCAAACTGGGGCAGCTTTATGCTAGATTGATGGGCCCAGTGTGAATTACCAAAGGTGAGTGAAGGTGGCGTGTTGAGGAGATCTTTTTTATAGCACAATCTCTGTGTGAAAGTCTCTCTCTTTCTCACTCTCATTCCTTCTCTGTCTGTCTTTATTTATGTTAGTCTCTCTCTCTCTCTCTCTCTCTCTCTCTCTCTCTCTCTCTCTCTCTCCTGCTTTCTGTCTCTCACTCTGAAATGGATCCAGATTCTCAGAGACTCTTTGGCTCCCTATAATCGGGGGTTTGGGGATCAAAGGTCAGGCAGTTCTCTGATAGAGAGCAGAACTACCGAAGTGTATGTCTCTTTCCCTCTCTCTCTTTCTCTCTCTCTCTCTCTCTCTCTCAAACACACACACACACACACACACACACACACACACACACACACACACACACACACAGTTCCCTCTATTATGAACAAATTGTTCTGCCGAGAAAGACAGGATCCAGCCGTCCTGCGTCCTCTTTATCTTTCCTTTCTCCTGCTCCCTCCTGCATATTTTCTCTCTCATGAATAATCGTATGTTTCCCACTCACTCACCAGCGTACACACAAGCGTTCTGTAAATGTTTCCCATATGGTTCTGTTTATGCCAGAAAAATCCTTCTCTGTGTGTTAAAATGATCTGATTGGATTTAATTTGGCCGTATTTTTTGGACGGGATATCTACACTGCAAGGTTAAAAGCGTGTGATCCTGAGGTTTAGCCACAAAATGGCCGCTAATAATTGGAGCCATTTGATAAAAAGAAACTAAGGCCAGACGTTTTCAGCTGGCGATAAAAATGGACAATTTTATTATTCAGCCCAGGGGCACAGGGGTTAAATATATTCATGTTAATCTCGCTGACAATTTTTACTCTTATTCATACGAAAATACAAATTTGCCTTCCTGCAGCAGCAGTTGCTGATGCTGATTTCAGCCTCAGTGGTCATAACAATCTAATGTCTGAAATTTATCATCTCTGAAATATTTCTAGGATAAGAAGCACTGTCTAAAAAAATCTTCTGGCTAAGTTTCTGCATAGTTACATGGCCCTACTTTAGTACTATAAATTTCTATTCACACTAATACGCAACAACATGGGATGTGATTATTTAATTTTCTATATGCATGCACAAAACAGAGTCTTCATTTTTGCAAATGGAGTTTCTATGCACGCCACTTGCATAGAAACTCATGGTGCTCCCAGGGATGAGTCCTCTCCCTACAGCTCTTCTCCCTTCATGCTAATGACTGAACCTCCAAGCACCCAGCTACTACACTCCTGAAATTAACATATTATACTTTTGTCAGCAGACTTGTTCAAGATAGCGTCGAATCCGCATAACAGTAGGAGGTGGAATGGCTGTTGCTCTGATGCGGTCAGAACTACCTGGAGCTGAACATGTTCAAAAGTGTGGACACCCCTGAGGACACTTTAAGAGACACCCCTCAACAATGCTCCCTCTCACAAGCTCTGTCTCATCTGGCCATATCTTCGGGTTCTGGGGTCTATCATTTCCCAAGACCTGAAGTGTGAGGCCAACATAAGGTCCATTCTCAAAAAGGCCAAGCAGAGAAAATATGTTCTGAGAAAGTATAGTCTATCATAGAAGCCGTCTGGCTTGGAGCAGCCACAAAACAGGACAGGAACAAACTGCAGCAAACAGTAAGAACAGCGAACAAAAATCAGTGGTGCTTCCTGGTCCTGCCTTTAAGATTTGTAGTCTACAATAAATAGTAAATGGGCTACAAAAACTACAGTCTATGATGTATATTGTCTTTATTTATCCTTTACAATGTTGTGTATTTCCTGTGTATTGTGCATTGCCTATAAATAACATGTGCATTGCTTATATGTATGTCTGTATCTCTCGAGAGTCACTAACAGCCAGAACCAAACCATTAACCTATTTGGCCAAAAGAAATCTGATTTTGATCCTGATTTGTATAGTGACAAAACCAAAGGACTGGATTGAATGAATCTTTGGCTCAATCCTTTGGCACATGTTCCTACCCGCAATTAGTTCTCATTTACTGTTTGCCACAAAAAGGGGGAAAATCCTCACAACTATGGTTTTATTTTATCCCGTCATACTGTATATGACATCTCATTGCAGTTTTTCTCAATTGCTTTGGCTCGTTTTTTCAAGGCAGACTTATACAACTCCTTTTGGAATTCTCAAAACACTTCCTAAGCTGCAGCAAAACATTTAGTTTTTCTTGGAGAATGACTCCCCCTACAACACTTATTTTTGCAAATGGTATTTTCTTTTGGTCACGTCAATGGCGCCAAAATAAAGAGGACCATAATCACTACGTAAGCCACAGTAGTCACAATTTTAGTGATCTTTTCAACATTTCAATTTAAAATTATTAAAAAAAACTTCTACATATTTCTTAGAAATGTATAACATAAGACTACTTTGCAAATAAAATAAATGAAAACTGAAACTAATACAACAAAAAAGTGAAACACAACAGTGTATCATATCAACAGATTCAATAGTTATGGACCTACAGTACAGTATGTTACCACAGAGAACTGTAATGTGTAATAACACACTTTTACGATAAGGATTTAAGCCACTGCGCACACACAAGTTCTCTTTGACCACACATCCTATATTTTCTCTAGCTATGCATCACTGTGAAGACATTTCTCTCTAATTCTATGTAAAATATGAATTTGCTTATAGTAGCATTTCAGTACAAAATTTGAGCAACAATGCTATGCTTAAAAATACTATTAAGAAAGAAAAACAATAGTCTATGTTAGACAACACACCTGTTTTCCCTCCTTAATGTTTGAACTATTGAACAGTGGACTCTCCTATATTTGTCTGCACTCTTTCATCTGCTTCTTCTATAATGAGTCCATGATTTCATGAACTTTTTTTAAGTTGTGTATGTAAGCATATTGTTTACTTGTCTATTTTGTATCTGGGTGAGTTGTGAGTTGTGTATCTAGGTGTATGGTGAGTTCTGTGACTGGGTGTATCTTAGTATACTGCATACTGTAGTTGTGTATCTGGGTGTACTGTTAGTTGTGTATCTGGATATATTGTAAGTTGTGTATATACTGTATGTGCAATGTAAGTTGTGTATTTGGGTGTATTGTGAGTTGTGTATCATGTTGTAATGTGTCCAACCCTGCTCAGCTGTATAAGTGGATGGTGGGTGACATTAGGTTTCTGTTCCCTCTCTAACATACATCAGGATCTGTAGGTGGAGCTGCAGTGTTTCTGATCTCTCTCTCTCTCTCTCTCTCTCTCTCTCTCTCTCCCTTCTCCCTCTATCTCACACACACACACACACACACCATCCTTTTTCAGTTATTCATTTTGCGCAGATACAAGACCCACATACACGTAGATACAGAAAGACAGTTTGATACATACTGTAGTAGCAAAGTATAGGACAAAGCAGACAGAAAGACAGACTGAAGTCAGAAATATAAACACTTGGAAAGAAAGACAGACAGGTGGGCAGGTAAGCAGACAGTTAGTTTTGAGACAGTTCATAGACAGTCCACCAATCAGATAATCAGATACATAGACAGACAGATTGACATACACTTAGATACACAGATAGATAGATAGATAGATAGATAGATAGATAGATAGATAGATAGATAGATAGATAGATAGATAGGCTTAATGATTGTTCCATAGGGGATGTTTTGACTGTAGAGTATATATTTAGCAATGTTTGATTTGAAACTGACGTCACGGTGGTGTAGTGGTTAACACTGTCGCCTTGCACCGCCAGGGTCTGGGTTCGATCCCCGGCCAGGCTCGATTCCTGTCTCTGTGTGCACGGAGTTTGCATGTTCTCCTCGTGCTTGGTGGGTTTCCTCCGGGTACTCCGGTTTCCAAAGACATGTAGGTTAGGCTAATTTGCGTTCCCAAATTGCCCATAGTGTGTGAATGAGTGAGTGAATGTATGTGTGTGTCTGTGCCCTGCGATGGTGTACCCTGCCATGTGCCCTAAGTCTCCTGGGATAGGCTCCAGGCTCCCTGTGACCCTGAATACAGGATTAAGTGGTATAGATGATGAGTGATTTTGAAACTTTTTGAAAGGAAAACCCATATACAGCTTCCTTCATCATAGGCACTGCACTATTGGAATGTATAGATATACATAGATAGGCTTTGCCTTGTAAGTTGGGGTTTCAAACTTCTCAGCAGTCCGAAGTGTGTGAATTGGGAATGAGTGAGCTGCTGCTGTATATAGACAGCATCTCTCTCATAATTTAATCTAATTAATGTTAATACGCTCATTTAGTATGAAATGTTCACAGTAATGAACATGTACGAGTAAATTTGGTCCTGTGTAATGAGCAAAGGATATCAGCCAGTCATTTAGGGAAGAGAGATGGACACAAACTCTCCTTTGTTCTTTTTTTAGGAGAAGGACTGCACAACTGGACAGACACACACACACACACACACACACACACACAGAGAGAGAGAGAATTTTGGTGCTTTAGGATTTTATTCTATTCATGCTGTTCAAGAAAGAGCAAAGCAAAGAAGTAAGAAATGTACAGACATACAGCCTATACATGGATAGATAGATAAATCCTTGACCTCCAATTTGTTGCGAAATGCATGTCTCATGAGAGAAGTGTGCCCATGACCTGCTCCCCAGAGAAAGAGAGAGAATGTACTGTAGGTGTGTGTGAGAGAGAGAGAGCTCACACACATTACCTGATACTGTATTAACCCCTGGCCAAACATATTGCTTTTGAATAATTAACCCTGCCACACACACACACACACACACACACACACACACACACACACACACACACACACACACACACACACACACAGATAGATAGACACACACTGTGATAAAAATGTTCCATTATTAAAGTGTGATGCGATCCATTTTAATCTGAATTATTCAGAATGAAGACTGGAGTGAAAACATCTGATAACCCAATCTTCACATAACGTTCTCTATGGATAAAAAAAAGTTAGATTAATATTTAATATGTTTTATGTCCTATTCTTTACAATGTCCTTTACAATTCTGTTTTCGTCCACTATTTAATGTTATTGATTTATTGACCTCATTTGTGTGTGTGTGTGTGTGTGTGTGTGTGTGTGTGTGTGTGTGTGTTTGAGGGGGGTTAACTGACATGCAGATTAGATTAACTGGCATTCCCAAATTGCCTATAGTGTGTGAATAAGTGTGTGAGTGCGTGTATGTGTGTGCGCCCTATGGTGGACTGGCATTCTGACTGGCACTCTGTCCAGGGTGTACCTCGTCTCGTGCCTTACTGTAAGTCTCTTGAGTTAGGCTACAAGCTCGCTGTGACCGTGTATACCCTGTTAATGTAACATTAACAGTAGCACATCTGCAAAGCACAGGTTTTTATTAATGCACTTGTTCTAATATGTTATAGTTTTTATAGTAACAGCACATTCGCTGGGAATTTTCAGCCTGTACTTTCTACTATTACATTTTTGGAAAGAAAGAAAAAAAGGGAATGATGAGAAAATGAACAAAAGAGGAAACATAAACTTATTTTACAGATGTTTCACAATGGTAAATGTAAAATAAAGTATAATGATAAAGTATAATTCTTTTATTAATTATAAACTAATTATAATTGTTGCCACGGAATACGAGGAACAAAACACTTGATGTGATGTCATAGGAAATCTTTAAGGTACTAACAGACAACATTGCTTCCTCTACTATTTTCTAAGCAATGGCCATTCTGACAGTATGTATTTTTTTACAAATGTCTTAGTGTTTGGTTAGAGATAAATGCTGTTTTTTTAGAGATAAATGTTTTTGAGATGAAAGAGAGAGTGAGAGAGAGAGAGAGAGAGGGAGTGTTCCACAGAATTAACTATAAACTGGTAAAATGTGTGAGATGCCATTCATTACTATACCACTGCCAGATTACACCACTACCTGAATAATATACAGTTGTGGCCAAAAGTTTTGAGAATGACACAAATATTAGTTTTCACAAGGTTTGCTGCTAAACTGCGTTTAGATCTTTGTTTCAGTTGTTTCTGTGATGTACTGAAATATAATTACAAGCACTTCATACGTTTCAAAGGCTTTTATCGACAATTACATGACATTTATGCAAAGAGTCAGTATTTGCAGTGTTGGCCCTTCTTTTTCAGGACCTCTGCAATTCGACTGGGCTGCTCTCAATCAACTTCTGGGCCAAATCCTGACTGATAGCA
>QMIH01000183.1:565761-588841 GCA_003987875.1 Clarias batrachus
AAGTGGCTTCTTTGCTGCCCTTCTTGACACCAGGCCATCTTCCAAAAGTCTTCACCTCACTGTGTGTGCAGATGCGCTCACACCTGCCTGCTGCTATTCCTGAGCAAGCTCTGCACTGATGGCACTCCGATCCTGCAGCTGAATCCTCTTTAGGAGACGATCCTGGCGCTTGCAGGACTTTCTTGGACGCCCTGAAGCCTTCTTAACAAGAATTGAACCTCTTTCCTTGAAGTTCTTGATGATCCTATAAATTGTTGATTTAGGTGCGATCTTAGTAGCCACAATATCCTTGCCTGTGAAGCCATTTTTATGCAACGCAATGATAGCTGCATGCGTTTCTTTGCAGGTCACCATGGTTAACAATGAAAGAACAATGATTTCAAGCATCACCCTCCTTTTAACATGTCAAGTCTGCCATTCTAACCCAATCAGCCTGACATAATGATCTCCAGCCTTGTGCTCATCAACATTCTCACCTGAGTTAACAAGACGATTACTGAAATGATCTCAGCAGGTCCTTTAATGACAGCAATGAAATGGGATTAAGTTAATTTTCATGGCAAAGAAGGACTATGCAATTCATCTSATCACTCTTCATAACATTCTGGAGTATATGCAAATTGCTATTATAAAAAATTAAGCAGCAACTTTTCCAATTTCCAATATTTATATAATTCTCAAAACCTTTGTCCATGACTGTACAATATCATTATATACAAATAAATTGCCAACAGGATCTTGGGTAGTCATGGCCCATCTACACCTGAGGGGACCAAAGGCTAGCTAGTTCAGCCCGATCGCACAGAAAAAAATAAATGCTGAACAAGGCCATGCTGGCCATGACAGAAAGGTATCGTAACACTCACACAATGCATGGGGCTGAACAGGCAAAGAATTTAAGATTGTTGACCTGCTCTCCAAATTCCTGAGATCCCAATCCAATCAAGCATCCATGGGATATGCCAGACAAACAAGTCCAATCCACTAAGGCCCTACACCGCAACCCATATCACACAAAGGATCCACTGCTAATGATTTGTTGCCAAACAGCAGAGCACAGCCCCAGAGGTCTTGTGGAGTCATGCTCTGAGGGGCCAGAGCTGCCCTACCCTTTTTAAAGACAGAACTAACTACTGTAAGCTCATTAGATTAAAAAAAACACACTGACCCTCAAGACCCTCCTGTTCTTCAGCATTTATTCATTGCTTTGCTTCTAAAAGATTTATGTAATGGTTGTGAAAGTGTTACTTTAAAGCACTGATTGTACTCCTTGGATCAGAATCAGGTGATTATCATTGGTCCTGTGACATGTGTTTGTGACTTATGAGATACTGTGTTGACTGTGGAGCACTAAAAGCTTTTTGTCGTAGTGATACATTAATGCTAAACAGATTTTCTTTGTTAAAAAGGCATGACCCAAGCCTTACACTCATTTTCTATTCACCCACGCATCCAAAATTTATGGGGTTGAAGTTCATCTGGATAACCTGTCTGAAAAAAAAAAGGATAAGAAATTAACCACTATCTCTAAAGTGCATTCCTTTATCGTGTACTGTGTCCTCTTACATTAATGTCAACAGGATTTTTTTAGCATCCTGTGTGACCGCTAATTAAAGGTTAGCTGCTCTTGATGATCATGTTCAGCACAGAATATACACTGTATCCCTGTCTGAATATTCTACTGTGTGAGTTTTGTTTTAGATGTCTGTTCTTGTGTGACTTTATGCTGTCCTGGCTAATTTTGGAGATATAAAAACAGTCATTGCGTTTGTGCAGGAGTGGTGTAGTGATTAGCTCTGTTGCCTCGCACCACGAGGGACCACGTTCGATTCCTGTCCTGGGTCTGTGTGCATGGAGTTTGCATGTTCTTCCCATGCTTGGTGGGTTTCCTCTGGGTGCTCCAATTTCCTCTATAGTCCCAAGTCAGCAGATTAGGCTAAATCTTTGTTCCCAAATTGCCCATAGTGTGTGAATGTACATGTATATATGTGTGCACTGCAATGCATTAGCACCCAGTCCAGGGTGTACTTAACCTCATGCCTTATGTCTCCTGTGATAAGCTCCTGGCCTCTTGCAAATCTGTGAAAAGTATTGTAGATACTGTAGATGATGAGAGAATGAGTAAGTCTTTCAGAAAGTGTGTGGTTTGCTGGGATTCTTTGTGTTCTTGTTAGTACAGACCTTTTTCCAATCAGTCACCTGTTCTTATTTATTCTTTTAATTTTTATCTGATTTTGATGTTTCCAAGATGTTGGATCATCTCCTGTCCTTGCTTATCCATGCATAAATGTAAATGAACTCCTGATTTGGGTAGCGATCAAGGATATTGTAAAAATCTCAAAAAGTCTCTAACTCCTGTCTACTGGAAAAGTACTCAAAACTTGAGGTAATTGTGAATTTTCATTTAGGTTAATTTGTTTCAAAATTTGTTTTAGTAGTTTAAATGAACCTTGGTCCATCTCTCCTTGGTCTCATTGAGCTATTATTTCAGTTATAATAAGTGCCTTTCTTTCTTTATCATCTTCAGTAAAGTTTGTTAGATGAGGATTGCGTCAGTGTCACTATAGACTTCGGCATATTACCCAGAATGCATTACTGCATTCTGGGCATTCAGACTGACACAAGTTTTCCTTTTTCATAACAGTGACAAAATGATTTATAAGCACCGTTCATGAGCTTCATGAATACAGGCTTAAAAGGAAGTGTTAAAGAGAGACGAAGCGTCTTGAGCTTTTGTCCCATGCCTTCAGGCGTCACAGATGTTTGAGGACACTTTAATGCAAAAGGCTGAATCATTTATAACAGACAACGCGTTTCACTTTTCACAGGAGCCCCATCCGCATACGCAGCATTAAAAAAACAAAATGGTGAAAGGACAAAAAGTTTGCATGTGACAGCGTAATGGATCAAACACACACATACACACACATGCACCGAAAGCACTAAAAGCTGTTTTTTGCATCATTTACTACTTTCTCAGCATTTCTATTCTTATTTTAAAGTGAAGCTGCTCTGTGACAGTGGTGAGGATGAAAACAGTCACTGAAGTTTTAGCCGAAAGCATTTGCTGTTTTGTCATCCTCCCAAAAGAACGAGAAACTTTTTCTTATTTAGAGTTCTGGCAGGAGGCCTGCATTTACTACACCTCACATTGAACATTTTATATTTTAATTCACATGTTCCATGAGAAAATATTAAGAAATAGTTTAATCCTGAGACAAGGTGAATGGTGTCTTTTTATTATTTGTGCAGCTTAAAGAATTGAGTAAATTTTCATTTACTATTTACACAGTTTAAGATTGTATTTTTTTTTTTACAACAAAATACTGTCTATTTGTTCTGATTCCATCATCTATTCCACTAGAATAGAACCAGAACCTTAGCCAGAACCTAATAGAACACAAATCAGTTGCATGTGGTTAATAACATGCGATCAGCTACATATGTGTGCTTGGGAGCTTAGTCCAACACCTTCACTGTGATTCTGTGTCCTGAAAACAATAGCTGTCAAACAGATTCATCCCATATAAAAATGTACTATATGGATATAAACAATATGTCCATGTTAGATTAGATTAGATTAGATTAGGATCAGAATTCCAAAAACATTGGGCCATTTTTTAAAATTTTAATAAAATGAAAACTTAAAGACTTTCAACAATATTTTGTCCACAATAGAACATAGAGAATATAACAAATCTTTAAACTGAGAAACTCTGCACTTTTATCCACATAATGATCTCATGTCATCACTCATCGGTATGTTTGTGTCATTGAAATTACTAAATGGGCCCAGTAATACTTCCAGAAACCACAAACGTGCCATCTGCAGATGCAAACTAAAGCTCTATCATGCAGAAAGGAAGCCATATAAAAATATGGTCCGGAAGTGACACCCTGTACTGTTGACTAAGGTTCATTTAAATTGGACTATTTCAAAGTGGAAAAGTGTTCTATTGGCAGACGAATCCAAATTTGACAACCTTATTGAAAATCACGGACGCCATGTTTTCGGGCTAGAGAGGAAGGAGACCTTCCAGCGTGTTATCAGCATCCAGTTCAAAAGCCAGCGTCTCTGATGGTATGGGGGTGCATAAGTGCATATGGTATGGGCATCATACATGTTTTGGAATGCACTATAAATAATAAAAGGTACAAAGGTACAATTTTTAGATGATGTCTATTTCAGGGAAGGCCTTGTGTATTCCAGCAGGACAATGCAAAACCACATACTGCAGCTATTACAACAGCGCAGCTTCGTAGTAGAAGAGTCTGGCTGTTGAATTTGCCTGCCTGCACCTCTTTCACCTAGGCACATCATTAAATGAAAACTATGTCAAAGATGACCACAAAATCTTCAGCAGCTGAAAACCTATATTAGGCAAGAATGGGACCAAATTCTAACACCAAAACTCCACAAACTCATAACCTCAATGCGTCTTCAGACGTCTTCAAACTGTTTTGAAAAGAAGAAGAGATGCTACACTATGGTAAGCATGCTCCTATCAAACTTTTCTTATACCTGTAGCAGGCATCAAATTTGAAACAAGCTCATTTTATGCATAAAATTATGAAATTTCTCAGTTTAAACATTTGCATTGTTCTCACTGCTCTATTGTGAATAAAATATTGGCTCTGCGGTTTGCAGATTAGAATAAGCATTATTGTCATTGTGCAAGATACATGTACTGTACAAAGCCAATGAAGTTAGCACAAAACCAGCCTATTTACAATAAATAACAATGTGGAAAGTGTGAGTATGAGTCCATATACAGTACAGGGGTGACAGTGATTTAATGTACAGAAGGTGCAGTAGGTAAAGAGATATGGTTTCAGAGGAATGTTTTTGTTTGTTAATCATAGTGACCTGTGATTCATTCAATTAAACCATCTAACTTGAACAATTATGAATTAAGAAAAAAATGGTGACAGATGATCAACCCGGTGATTAGTATACTGGTGATGTTGAATACTGAGTAGTTGGAACAGACAAGAGGGGAAACAACCACTTTAAAAATTGTATCATCAGGCACTTTGCAATCCGTCACTGTAAAACATTTGCTGCCATTGTGCATGTAATCTACATAACTTTATTTTAAATTCATACTGTATATATTCTTACATTTCTGTATGGGATGATTTGATGGTGTATGTGTGGAAATGTTTGTATGCTCTTAACAACAGTCTGTGGGTGCCAATAAAAATAATCAACACTGCAGAAAAGTGTCTGCTCTTATATCTGGAGCTACAATTGTGGAGGAACCATGTTCTGGGACTCATCAGGGGAATGCTCTGATTGCATTTTTGGATTAGATTCAGCTTATGCAGGGGAGGGCTTTCCATCATAAAAATGATTTGTTTATGCTGAACAGAAAAAAGCTACAAATGCAAAACAAATGTGCAGCAAAAGGCTAGAGATGTAACATGAATGAAACTGTTAAAGGTCATTTATTAAATAAAAAAAAAGCGTCATGTATTATCTGCATCACACACGTACACATATACACACATCTGGAATGGCTTTTAATGAGAGATAAAATGACAGGGACCATGTTGCTGATGTTAATGGCTTATCAGCAGGATGGAGGTAAAGATTTTGGAGCCAAAATCCATCACAGGCTTCATTAGATTATTGATAACAAAAATTAACAAAATTGTTGGTACCTTTCTGTTAAAGAAAGAGAGAAAAAAAACACAATGGTTACTGAAATACTGTAACTTGAAACAAAACAAAAAGTAATCATAGATAAAAACCTACCTAAGATAGGTTGAATTGTGGTTCAACAGTAGCATTAAAAAAAACTAACTAATTAAAATGGCCTGGACAAAAATAATGGTACCATAGAAAAGATTAAACATAATTTGATCACAGGGCCTGTTTAACTAAAGTGTGTCCTGTAATTAGCATCACAGACATCTTCAAACTAACCCTAACCCTAGTCAGTCTGCCTATTTCCAAACTGAACATGGACCACAGAAAGCTAAGGAGAGAGTTTGGAGATTAGAAGACTTACAAGTTAAAGATAAAGGCTATTAGACCATCTTCAAGCAGCTTGATTTTCCTGTGAAGTCTGGTTTGTCCTGTCCTGCACATATTATTTAGAAGTTTAAGGTCAACAGAACTGTAGCCAAAATCCCTGGATGTGGCCGCAAGAGGAAAACTAATGACAAATTGAAGAGACGGATAATGCGTATGGTAACCAAAGAGTCCAGAACAACTTTCAACAAGATTAGAGGTGAACTCCAAGGTCAAGGTACATCAGTGTCAGATCACACCATCTGTTGCAGTTTAAGGTAAAGTGGCCTTAATGGATGACGACCGAGGATGACTCCACTGTTCAAAGCAAATCATAAAAAAGTGAGTGTGGAAGTTGCCAAAATGCATATTGACAAGCCACAAGGCTTCTGGGAGAATGTCCTTTCGACAGATGAGACAAAACTAGAATTTCTTTTGTCAAGTCACATCAGCTCTATGTTCACAGATGCAAAAATTAAGCACACAAAGAAAACAACACTGTATCTTCTATAAAACATAGAGGAGGCTTGGATATTTTGTGGGGCCGCTTTGCTGCATCTGGCAGGGGGTCTTTTGAATATGTGCAGTATGTACCAAAATTTCAAGACTATCAAAGCACTCTGGAGTGAAATGTGCTGCCCAGTGTCAGAAAGCTTGGTCTTGGTTTCAGGTCATGGATCAACAGGATAATAACCCAAAACATGCGGCTAAAAACACCTAAGAGTGGAGAAAAACAAAACTTTGAACAATTCTGAAGTGCCTTCTATTAGCCCTGATCTAAACCCAAATCTTATTGAACATCTGTGGAAAGACCTGAACCATGCAGTCTGGAGAAGGCTCACAATATACCTGTTGAAATACCTGTACAGAAATCGCTTGATTCCAGTGATTGCCTGAGTTGCAACAACAACAAAATGGGTAAAGGATACCATCATTTTTGTTCAGGCTCCCTGGACAATGCATTAATGCTTAATGCTTCTATTAATCCGCAATTCAAAAGTGATGTCTGATTTTCATTACTTAATTTTCCGTACATTTTTATTTATTATAATGTTATAAACTCAGTTTCAAGTTGAGTTTTTCTTTCTTTTTTTAACGGAAATGTACCAACAATTTTGTCCAAGTGTGTTTATAGTGTTTTTAATGGTCAGAGAGGTTTTACAAAATACAAAAAAAATTAAATGTGTTTGAAAAGTGTGAGGAAATATGTGTATAAAGCAGAATGATCAGATCCCTGTTGACCGAGCCAAGAGTGACGGTGACAAGGAAAATCTCCCTGGGATGACAATTAGCCTTGAGAGGAACAATACTCAACAGGGAACTTATTTTCATTTTGGTGATATCAGATGCAGCGATTGATCTGCAGTCATACTGTGTGTTAGGAGGTTGGCAGTTTAGTAAAACAGGAAAGGTGTTGAAGTTAATGAAGTTTACTTTATTTAATTATTGGTGGCACAGGTACAAATGTGTTAACTGAACTGTGAGAATTGTGTGAGAATTTCAGCCCTGAACTGCAGCCACAAGTCATGAAAACAGTTTTCTGCATCAGCCCAGTCCAAGAATGTTTTCATGGTCCAGCAGAACCATCCCCAGTCACCACACGCATCCCAAGCAGACCACATAGGGCCATCCACATCAGCAAGCCAGAGGGCTCCATCCAGGTGGTCTGGATCACTGGCAACTCAGGAACGCGATGTGTAGCGCACGCGAGAGAGAGAGAGAGAGAGAGAGAGACCCCCTGGTTAGAAGTTAAGTAAGGTCACACTCACATAATGTCTAAGGTGAGCATATACCTGTATGTGCAGAGTAGGGACTCAATAATTCAATAATGACAATAATTATATGATAAAAGATTACTATCCTAGTTATACTATCAACATGAGCTTAAAATTAAAGACTGGAATCTATAAATCACACCAAAATATTTTACTGTTCCACATGCTGAAACAGAATGTCTACCAGTTACTGTGTGATCAGCAAGCTTCTTTCTAGCTGCATATGGTACTAACACCAATATTTCTGTCTTGTCAGAATTTAGGACAAAGAAGTTAATACACATTCAGTGTCTAAAGTCCTTGACGCATTTTTTTCAACTTTATTAAACTGATGTTTCTCATCTGGCACTTTGCTAAGACATATACCTGTGTGTCATCCGCATAACAGTGGAAACTAATCTCATGTTCATGAATTTTGTTGCTCATGTAAAGAGAAAATACCAGTGGGCCTAAAACAAAACCCTGTGGAACACCAACCTTAACTTTGACAATTATACATTGAATAGTCATCATTTACATCTACAAGCTGATAACAATAATTTAAATGAAACCTGAGCCACCCTTAACTCCTACTAAATTTTCTAGTCTATCGAAGAGAATAATATGATCAATGGTATTAAAAGCTACACTAAGGTCAAATAACACAAGCAAATAGACACAACCCTGATTATAGGCCTGTAGGAGGTCATTTACCACTTTAACCAGTACTGTCTCTGTGCTATTATGAGGTCTAAATCCTGACTAATGCATTTCATGAATGTTATTCCTATGTAGATAGAAGGATAGCTGTGGCGTTTTCTGGGATCTTGGGCATAAAGGACATGTTTGATTTTGGCCTGGAGTTGGCCAGCTGACAGGTCAACTAAGGACAGATTTCCTAGTTAGGGGTTTAATAACTGATAATTTAAAATATTTAGGAATGTAGCCATTGCTGATTGAAGAGTTTACTATTTTTTTAAAAGGGGTTCAGTTATTTCTTGCATTATTTGTTTAAGAAAATGTGTAGATACAGATCTAGTGCACAAGCTGATGATTTTGATGAAGTAATTAGTTCAACCACTTAACTCTTATTGTGAATCTGTTGGCACCCATTGTGCTCCAGAGAACTAAGCATAAGCTTAAATAACTCAAACTAAACAGCAAAACTCTGGATTGCTGGTGGAATCAGTGATTTTTCTTTTGAAAAAAAAAAACTGCCTTTCCCATCCCCAAAACAAACAAATAAAACTAGTAAGTTCTCCTCAGTAGATTTATAAAAACAAACAAAATGGCCATTTGGAGGTTTGTGTTGACATGTTGAGACCTCTTCGGTTTCCTGTAGGTTCTTTCATCAGATCAATAGAGGTTGAGAAGTTCATTATCTCAGATAAATCTATACTCCGCCCTCCCCATTCTCTCTCTCCCTCAGCTTTTAATTGGTTCTACTCATCAGTCATTGGAGACAGGCCTTTTTTTACCACACACCCTTCATCCAGCTCTAACGACACAAAGGCTAATTTTACACCTCCCAATTGTTCCATTTAATTACGTTCTGTCTTCCAGCCTCAGATTCGATCAATAACGTCCTTGTGGGAATGGATGCAGTTCTCCAAGCCACCTTATTAGCTTGGCTGAGAACCTCCTTTTGTGTTTATATTGATGTTTATGCAGATGTAGTCGTTATAATCGCAAGACACTTCCCATGTGAATTTAGGCATTAACACTGCCTTACATCAGTCGTCTCATACCAAGACCCCAAGTCTTTTCCTTTATCTGCATAATCACTGAAAATTAGCATGCGTGTTATGGTACTTGGTGACTAGATGACCCTGGGATTGTGATTCTGCTGTGTCTGTGCTTTCTGCTGAAAATCACTATTTATGTTCTTGCAACTAGTAAAAGCATTGACATGCCTATTAGGTCCAAATGATATGGTTTAGTTAACTGTAACTGAGAAAATAATATCACTAAATATCACATACAAAAAAAAAACAAGTAAAATGAGTGGTTTCGTTCATAATGAAATTCATCCATTGAAATTAATTAATTGAAGCTGTCATCACCAAACCATGGTTGGCTGTAATGACCTGTGACTTTATGCCAGCATTCACTATTATAGGGGAAATTGGGTAGCTGAGTCCCACAACCACTGGCAACCTTTAGGCTTACACACACAGCTAACACTGCATGTCTTGGGAGTCTGAAAATACCCAGAACCAAAGTACCCAGAGAAAACCCACCAAATACAGGATGAACATGCACAAACTTGTATGGACAAAAGCTAGAGGCACAAAATAATCTCTCAACTGACAGTGGAGTGATCTTTCCTGTTTATCTAAAACCCTTGCCATAAAGGCATTTCATTTTAATTTTCCACAGTGGTCAGAATGCAATCTGTGATGGTTTCAAGCTGCAGTGATTATGCTGCTATTTATAGGAAAATACATTTGGACTAATTTCAGTCATTTTACAGTGTTTATCTGCACACATAAAAGTTTTTATAATCAGATTACCAAGATGCATGTAAAAGTAACTGTTTTGTCCTGTAGATACTGTGGGGTAAAAGCTCAGCTATCACGCTACATAGCGTCAGATGAACTCAAAGCAGTGAGCATATTTTGCAGATAGGACTTTGACAAATCGACGGTGTGTAACGTCTAAAAACGGAACATATTGCTCGGGCCTGGAGCTGAGTGTGGAGTGATGGAGCAACTGAGCGGCACTGACAGAGTTAATATTAACTGAGAGATAATTAGAAATAAATGACTTCTCCACTGAGGACATCATGCTAGGCCATGCTTGCTGCTCATTTATCATCATCTGTTTAGCAGCACGCACAGACGGGATAAACACCACTGTTTCCCTTCATCTTTCCTTTTCTCTTTGCTCATCTCTGCTCTCATATATCCTGCTCCTCTTTTCATTTCCTTTCCCAGGCTTCACTCCATCTCTTTCTCGCACTCCTCACTTCCTGTTAATGCTCATTTATTTCCTTTTGGTTCTCGCGGCAGTCCCTTCCACCCTCCATCTTCATCATGGTTTCATCTCTCACAATCTGTGCAGAGGAATTGGAGTGCTGGGGCTGTTATCTATGAGGCAGAGATGGACGAGACTTAGCATACACTGGCTAAGGCTAGATAACGGCAGAATGAGATAAGAGTAAATGAAACAAACTCTAAAACTGAATTGAAGTTTGTCTGGATTTCATAAAAGCTTTTCTTACTTTTTTCTCCACCAAAAATTGAAGTTGACTGTAACAAATCAAGCAATTTTTTTGTTGTTGCGATGATTAATAATAGATTTGTCTGAAGTGAAGTGTTCGTCTGTGTAAGGCTCTCCTTGTGCATTTTGTTTGTAGACAGCTGGTAAGTAATTGTTTGCAGGCTTTGTCTGCTGTGCCAGCGATCTAAACAATTCCAGATGAGCTAACTAGTGCCAATAATCTGCTAAAGCCAATGACAGACAGAGACAAAGTGGCGGAGATGAGAAATTGAGGACTGGGCGATCGGTGTGGTGATGCTAGTGGTAGGGATTCAGGACACTGCTGAACTCATTTGTGAGATGGGATAATTTGTATCTCTCATGTCTCCTGGCCGTCTCAGAGAAGCAAGAAAACCGATACAGCGACACTAATTTATCTTTCTCAGCCTCTTTCTTTGTGCTTGTTAAGCTGACGTGAGACAATTACACAGAGATGAAGGCCACGAAACTTTCAACTCGAAACTATCAAAGACACCGGCACTGTGTCAGTGTTCACGGGTAATTGCAGTGGTAAATGGAACAGGTTCTAGCAGGTTTTAAATTTGGATGAGGAATCAATTTGGGTCACATTTTCTGGTGCTTCTTAAAAATAAGGTCATGATAAAGTGAGGATTTTTTTTTTCTTTTTGGTAATATGTCCTAGTCATGGTGATGGAACTGGATTGTTCTTAAATTTATTAAAGAGTCAGAGTACCAGCATGGTCAAGGTGATAGACTAATCAATGTACTAAAAAGTGGACTGAAAGGAGGGCTAGAGGTTGAAAATGAAATTAGGGTGGAAAACAGACTGGAGAGTGGAATACCAAGTGGAGTAGTTAGTACAGTTTGTACCATGGAGCAGACCAGGGAGTGGATTATGGACCTTGCTTTGTGCACTGGTGCGCAGTCATGTAGGAACTGGTGTGGGGGTTTTCAGTCATTGGGCACGGGCCCCTTACTTCCAGTAAAAGGAACTCTTAATGTTTCAGCATACCAAGACATTTTGTACAATTTCATGTTCCTAACTTTGTGGAAACAGTTTGGGCATGGCCCCTTCCTTTTCCAACATGACTGAGCACCAGTGTACAAAGCAAGGTGACTGCAAGCCAGGCCTTCTCATCCAACATCAGTGTCTGACCTCACAAATGTGCTTCTGGAAGAATGGTCATACATTCACATAAACACACTTCTAAACCTTATGGAAAGCCTTCCCAGAAGAGTTGAAGCTATTATAGCTGCAAAGGGTGGACCAACATCATATTAAAACCTATGGATTAAAAATTGGCTGTCCCTCAAGTTCATATGCATTTGAAGGCAGGCGAGTGAATACTTTTGGCAATATAATGTCAAACATGAACGACTTAGTCTATTTAACTAAGCATAAGCTTTCAGGTGATTTTATTTCATTTTTTGGTTTTGTTTTGTTTTTCATATGAACACTACACTTTAAATTCAGTGTATATAGTTACAAGTTATCATTTAAAAACATGCCAAAAGTGTCTTTCCACCTTTTCTATTGATATACCATACTGTGCAAAAGGCTTGAGGCAACCTTTGTTTTTTCAAATTATGCTTCCAAAGATCCCGACTCTCTTGTATTTTTAATGTAGTCTCGAGGAATACTGTGCTATGAAAAGGTATTCGCCTCCTTCCTGTTTTTTTTTTTCCACATTTGTCACACTTAAATGATTCAGATCATTAAACAAATGTGAATTTTATACTGATAACCTGAATAAATACAAAATTCAGTTTTTAAAATATTATTTCATTTATTAAGGGAAGTTGTTCAAACCTACCTGACCTGATGTGAGAAAGGTTCCCCCTGCTGCTAAACCATAAATGACCGGTGATTTTTCTGAAGCTGAGTTGAATTTCACTTGCCAGGCCTGATTACTGCCAGACCTGTTAAACCAAGAAATCACTTAAATAGAACCTGTCTGACAAAGTGTGATTGAATGTATATGTAACTCATGTAACTGAATGATGGCATAAATTAAGATAAATTAAACAAATAGCCAATTATATTTTGGTGTATTGTCATTGCCGTCTTCTTTATAACACTACTGCGTTGGTTATTTTAGGTAAACAGCACCAGTGAGCTCATTATGGTTCATTAGTTCTTTTTGTTGCAACAGTGCTACTGATTTGTCCTTGGGTTATGTGAGTTGCATTTTGAATTGTTTGGTGGAGTGGTTGTCTGTGTTTTGAGAGTCCACTTAATAAGTGTATTTTTTCCCCCCTTTGTGTTCATATATTCTTTGGACTATAATCACAGCTGAAGTGCTTTTTGTTCATGTAATGGAGTGCACCCATAACTGCTGTTACCTTTTTAGCTGTCCATAAAAGTGGAAAAGGTTTTGCTGCTTTATAATTTTTCTTAGTTAATACTAGCTAGCAACAAAGCTATGAGGGTGAGTCATAAATTATCCACTATGCGATTATGGTAAAACTTTTGTTGGAAAGCACATCTTATCAGTGCTTTCCATTCAAGACCAATCTCTCCATAGTCACTAATGTACATGTTTGAATGTGTTACATCAGTTAATTTGTAAGATGAGCAGCATGCAGTCTCTAAAAAAATGTGAACATTTCTTAAAGAGAATATTTACTTGTGACATGATATGGACTAGCCTGAGAATAAATGGCAGAGTATGGAATACAGTAAAAGCATCCTCAATCGATGACCAAAGTTCATAAATCAACCATCAGCTGGAAAATTGAATCTTACAGTTTTCTGGATTTCTCAAGGGCGAGATTTGGAACATTATCAGGAACAAGATACAGCAATCAACATTGCATCATTACAGTGATGCCTATTGAAAACTGAAGCCTAAACCTTGGAATGAATGCAAACGACTACTAACTAAGGTTGTTGTGATCTTGCATGTCACTGCACGTCCGCACATTTCTGCCCACACAGTCGACACTCTGCAAAAACTTTTCTATTTTTAGATGTTAAAGCATCCTGCTCTTACTCCACTGGACTTTCTCCTGAAAGTTATTATTCACACTTTTTGTGAATAATATGCTCTGCTCCGCCAAAATAAACATCACACACTATAATATTTACTATAATTCAGTTACCTTTAGCTTTATTTACAGCACACAATGTGGTGCTAGTTCATGTGTGAAAATGCTCCCACAACTACTCTTTCACAGTTTGAGTCTTGCAGTATGCCTGTCCCATCACAGAAGAAAAACTCCATAGATGTGATAACCTGGTCATTACTATAGGTCGTCAGCTGACTTCATTTTATTGTCGCATAATGTTTCTGAGCCTAGAACTGACCAACTGAAACAACCCCAGATTATAACATTGCCTTCAGAGTATTGTACAGTTGACATTATGCATGATGGGTGCATCGCTTCTTGTGCTCCCTTCTTACCCTGATGTACCCATTCCTCTGGCATAGGGTCAATCTGATCCCATCAGACCACACAACCATTTTCCATTGCAAGTTCTACCTTTAACAATTAGTTTTCTTATGGCAGCACAGCAGTTTAGTCCCAATCCAGTTATTTCTCATCACATTGTATGAGTACAGAAATGCTCTTACTCTGACTATTAAACATAGTTACAGTCTTTTATCTATTACTTATTTTACATAGCAATTTTTTACCATGTAACTCCACTAACTGTATAAGTGATCTCCAATAATGTGTGTGTTATTTTAGATACACAATAATTTCTCTGGAATTTCTAAATTATAGCTATTCATACAAATATATTTTATGTAATATTATAGTTCATATATTGCGATGCTAAGTATTCAAAATAAACCATTTGAGTGTTATTACCTGAACATACTGTATATAATTGTAATAATTCTTTGAATATTATTGTTTTATTTAGGTCTTCTTATTTCCATGAATAAATGTAATAAAATTTTACAGTAATTGCGAATGAGCCTTAAAACGTAAATTTATTTAGCTAAATAAATAAATCTTCACTTACATACAGTGCTCAATGTTGTTTTTGAGCTTGTTAATCTAAAATTACATAAATGCATAATCCACTAAACCCAAATCTACTCTGCACTAATATTTACATTTAGACTAAAGTTTTGCTCTTGGGTCGCACATTTGAAGGGTGAAAAGTGTTCAGATGAGTTGGCGGAATGCAGGGTGATTGCAGGTCTTTCTTAAAAAGAAAAAAGTCCAATAGTTTTATTAAAATATCGAAACTCAATATTTTCAGCACTAACGCCTCCACACTGTGCTAGTGTGCAGCCTTTACTGTCACCGCATTGATCTCTAATGTACAGTGTAGGTGGAAATATAAAGCCACAAGTCAAAGCAAAACACCGCAGTACATGACTAAAACTACAGGGTTTTGTGTGTGTGTGTGTGTGTGTGTGTGTGTGTGTGTGTGTGTGTGTGTGCGCGCATGTGCGCATGAACATATTTATGATAAAGATTTTAAAAACATATTAAAGAAACAGTTTGGTTCAAAGTAAAATGTAGGAAATTATGTGACTTTTGGGAAACATGATGATCATTCTTTTTTTATCTTGTTACATTACTTATTACCCTAATATAGATGATGTGTTAATGTGTTACTTTGTTATTGATTTTAATTAACTTTAGGAATTGTTTAATTTCGGGGCTAGCATAAAATTTACATTACACTTAGCACTGTTACATTGTAACATCATATTTAGCTCCAAAACTTTGGAATAGCCTCCCAGACAGTGTTCGGGGCTCGGACTCCCAGTTTAAAAGTAGACTCAAGACGTATCTCTTTAATCTGGCATACACTTAATCCATCCCATTAGCTCATACTTGAGTACATTTATCCTGAATGGCAACTACTCTCCTTTCCACCTGCTCTTTATTTTTCTACCCATCCCGAGGTCTGGATGCATCTTTGTCCAGCTTCAGTAGACAAAGGACATCCCTACGAGGATCCTGAGGCATCCAGAGAAGGACCAGCTTGATTCTGCTTCATGATGGTTTGGAACTACACATGCTGCTCCTGAGCTCCCAGTGATCTAGACCCCATCCTCCCTCTGCACCTGCTGACTCATCCCTGTGCTTAACTGGACTTCATGTTAATTTAAATAACTTCTGTTATATTGAACTTTCAGCAACATAACACACATGATGTAATATCATTTCTGTTATCCGTTATCACCCAAATGAGGATGGGTTCCCTGTTGAGTCTGGTTCCTCTCAAGGTTTCTTCCTATTGCCATCTCAGGGAGTTTTTCCTTGCCACTGTCACCATCACCTTTGGCTTTCATTTTTGTGAAGCTGCTTTGAGACAATGACCATTGTTGAAAGCACTATAGAAATAAAATTGAATTGAATTAACATTATATTTTGTTATAGTTTTATTTTATTACATTGCTTTGCTATATTTATTTGCATTTTAGATTGCTACAGTATAACATTGCAACGTTTTGCAATACGTTGCAAGTCTATTATATTAATAGCTTATAAATACACAGTTTCTATAATACTAACTGTATATTAGTTTTTTTGTTACACTGGCAGTTTAATTTGTTACACTGTTTCATTGAAACTTTTACCTTGGTAGCTACATGTTAAATGTTATAGTCTCTTATATTACTTATGTTGTAGCATTAGTAACATAAGTATGTTGTTAATGCTTACTAGTTCTAATTTAGTACCTAGAATCAACCTCTTTGAACGTGCAGGAAAATAGTTCACTGGATAATTTGAAACTTGCAAAAAAGGTTTAATTTCTTGTAATTCTAAGTCCAACATAGAACCTTTAAGATGCACCAGAGAACACAGTAGACAGTCGTTACAGACATGTGTAAGATGATTGTTCTGCAATTACTGTATATCTTAATGAAATGTACATTTAAGGAGTATAGTTGGTTCTTCCGTCAGCTAGTGGACCCAAATGTTCTTTGCACTTTTACATAGACTGAATTGTATAAATTATTCTAGCATAGGACAGAGGGAATGACAGAGAACTTCAATGTGAGGACAGACTCAGCACTGCAAGCATACATTAACCTTCTCCTCTCAAAGGTACAGCTTTATTGAACTTTAAAATCAATTTCAAATTTTCACTGTTACTTCAGCTCACAGACCTGAAATCGAGCGGGAGTGACCAATCGAAAGCTCACACTAATCGAAAATGCACACATTTACATCTCCTTGTTTAATCCTTACAGTAAAGTGTTTGTCTTTTTCTGCTGATGTGCTATTAATAGGAGACCCACGATTTTGCAGGAGTCAAACTGATATGTTATAAACAATCACTCATAATTTTGGCTTTGTCATGTGTAATATTTATAATTCATAACTCGGCACTGCTTTGGATAGGGATTGGTCAGAAGGTACTGTATACAGTAACTGCAGTTCTAACTGTATTGCAACTGTCACAGGTTTCTCTTAATACAGTATGCTTGTTCTAATATGAAATTCTATAGTAACAAGTCATTCATATGTTAGGAAACATGTATGGTTGATGCTACACACAGAGTATTATGATTTTTTAAATTAATGAGATGGTGAATATTTTTGTAAGGAGACATTTATTTAAAGTGGACTTATTATGGAAGTTACACATTTTGATCATTTTAGAAGAGACCTCTAGGTTTCTAGTGTTTGTGCATGTGAAAAAGAAAAGAAAAAACATCCCTCTTTTTTATTTCTTTTGCTCTTCATTAGCAACAGTAGCAACAGATACACTGTGTGAAGATACAAGAGGGTTATTTCATGATCACATGCTCAATTTATTCAGTGATTTAGTCAGAGGTGGAAAGAGTACTAAAATTTTGTACTCAAGTAAAGTACTGTTACTTCAGTACTTTAATAAGTACAAGTAAAGGTACCATTATAAAAATCTACTCAAGTAAAAGTAAAAAGTAGATCATGAAAAGCGGAGGTGTTTTTTTGCATTTTCATTCATTTGTTTTACTCAGTACCGAATATGATTTAAAATGTAGCAAATTACAATACTTCAAACAAAACGTACTTAAGTAAACTTAAGTTGTGTACTTCTACTTTAAAAAGTAGAAGTACACACACAAAAAAAAAACTACTCAATTACAGTAAATCGAGTAAATGTAATTCGTCACTTTCCACCTCTGGATTTAATGATATAAAAACTAAAACAGGGCTGATATGGAGCTACATGTCTGGTTCATTTATTTCGGATAACCTGAACATGGGCAACATTTTATACCATTGAGGATGTCATCATGAAAGCAAATAATAATAATACAACTATTTTTCCTCTTGTTGTTAATCAGAAATGCAAATTTGAAAATCCACAACATGGGTAGAAAATGCCTTACAGTGCCCCAAAATGTTTATTTTTTCCCAACTGTTTCCAGGCTCTGTGTTCTGATTGGAACAGAAAAATGTATTCAGGGGAATTCATTTAAAGCTACAGTCACGGAAATGACATGAAAATTTTGAAAAATGAGTGAACTTTAAAAAAAATTAAGCATGCTAGAATGCATAGATTTAAGCTGGAGTGTGATTTAAGCATTTTGGAGATGGCGTATGGTAACTTGTTTAAACAAAGAAATAATACAGGAGCTTTAACATTTATGGAGGGAATCTCCAGTGTCAGTGATTTGTAACACTTAATTGTAGCTTTAAATTTCCTGACATCCTCAGGAGTCAGAAGTTACTTTGTGTGACCTCCATGACAATATACACTTTTTATCTTATTAATCTGATGAGAGATTAAAAGAGTGGTTGGTTAGGGGGAGAAATGTTCTTGCATTATGCTAGAATATGAGTGGTCACAATATCCTGTCTAAATAAACTATGCAATATACACAATTGCTTGGGTACAAAAAGAATAGGACACCTAGAAGCAGTAAAAGGAAAATAATAATTTTTAGGGTGGTAACAGTAACTTCACTTTTTTCATTGGTAGTTCATGTTAAATCATACTTTGGTTTATTACAGAAAGCAGATGTGCAAGCAAATGAAATTAATTATGGGACGTTAATTACACTATGAAATAATATGGAAAGAACTAAAAGAAGCACAAAAATGACAGAAAGGGGCATGTCAGGGTGTTAGCGTAGCATATCAGGGTATTAGCAAAGCATGTTAGGTTGTTATAGTAGCATTTTAGGCTATTATCATGTCAGTTTGGTAGCCTAGCATAGCATCATGGTGTAGCAGTCTCATGGTTCCCTAAAAGAATTCTTTTAGAAATGTTTTACATCTATTCATATCACAGGACTCGAGCTCTGCTTCCTGCACCCCCAAATTATCTCATTAGCATTCACCAATTAATTAAAAGGACTCTACATATTGCTGAGTCTCTCAGTGTGATTTGAGACACAGCCTCTCAATTTACTATGACACTGACCGTTTTCTCGGACTCAGCCATGGCTCTTTGATTTATGATACCATGTCACAATCATAATCTCCACCCTTTTTCACTCTGTCTGTCCCCTCGTCTTGTTTCTGCCCCTGCATATCTCTCTCTCTCTCTCTCACTCTCACACACACGCAACTCTCCATCCTCTCCTGTCCGATTACACAGAGATTTATCATGGTTATTCTGGCAGCAGGTTCATTACCAACACAGCCTGTTAGGAAACAGACAGATGGAGGAGAAATGCAGCTATAAAGCTTTATCCACTCGAGGCCAAGGAATAAAAGTTTATCACTTTAGATGTGCACATCAGTAATCTTTACACTCTGCAATATCACATGTCAAAATCTGGCATCGCAAATCTGTTAACCAGTTGTACTCTCTGAGAAATCTGGAATGTTCACACACAGCTATTGTATTCATGTCCATAAACAGTCACACAGTATTGATTGTTTTAAGCTAAAGGGAACAATTATACAACTTGCACTGTATTCAAGGCTAATGCAGCAAAAAAGGAATGGAAACGTATGCTGTAGCCACCTGTTTCGCAATGTGTAACTCAGACAGCAACCAACAAGGTTCTCCTTTAGACCCATCTTAAAAACACAAGTAACAAACATGAAGTTGGCTTTAACTCGTACACTGATACAAATGTAGCTAACAAGTAATAGGAGTTGAAAGCTACCAGCTTAGTGTAATGAATAATCGAAAACTGTTTGTTTCAGTAAAACGACAAAGCTACATAAACTCTATTTACATTATATACTTTACATTCACTTATATTCATCCTTCAACTAATGCATCATGATGTACTATACTGTAAATGTCCAAGTTCCACTTTGAGTTCATGCCCTTTACCTTTGCAGTGACAATAAACTCAGTGCCAATGAAGAAATTATTATTTTCGAGGAATATCTTTATTCATTTTTTTCTGTGACTTTGATCTTTTGTAGTGTTTTAGCCATGTATTTAACTAGAGCTTCAACATTTTCATTAATTGTTTACAACAAAAGCCTCATAGCATTTTTTTTCATAGTTTCTTTTTTTTTCAAGACTTTATGATTTAAAGGGCATGTTGTTGAAGTGCAAGCAAATTAGATTCATAGTATATAGTCAAATACATGCCAAACAGTCCTCATATGAGGATTGACTAAGTATATATAGACAGTGAAGGTGGGAGAAAACATCATGTCCTCATGTAAGGACATCTGGGATCTCAAAAGAACAAAATAAGGTGCAGCATTCGAGCCAGTGAAACATTTCTGATTTGAACCAAGCTGATAAGAGAGAAAATATAACAAAAAGATAGAATGAAAGAGACCGACATTTCACAAAGGAACATGGAAGAAAGAGAGCAGGAAGCAGGAAAGCAAAAGCGAAAGTTCCTCAGACGAAGAGTGAGTTTTTACAAGTGAGTGAATATCTGAAAGAGGACATTCCTCCTGTGATGTCCTTGCCAAGGCCATGAACACATGACCTGAAACTCTGCAGGAGATAAAAGAGAGAGAGAGAGAGAGAGAGAGAGATAAGGAACAGAGACAGAGAGGTGTTTATATGTGCAGCAGGTACAGAACTGTGAACTGATGGATTCTGTTCTGTCTCAGCTGAATGGCTGTAAACAGTGATTTAGAGCTAAAGGAGAAGAACGAGGGAGAACATTTCCCTCTCTCACACACACTCTATGTGTATTGGTCTCTCTGTCTTATTCTTTTTTTGTGTCTGTCTCTCTCTCTTAAACACACACTCACATACACACACACACATCCACGCATGCACGCACACACACACACACACACACACACACACACACACACACACACACACACACACACACACACACACACAACTGTAAATTGAAATGCTTGTTGAAAGAAAAAGAGGTATCTCAAATACTGATGCTGGAGACTCCTTCTGTAGATGTTAATAAAAATAAACTTTACAATATCAAGTAAATTTTTAAAATCCTTTTATGTGGAGTGTACACTGTATAAGTCCCTTCAAATGAGCTGTTACCATAGAAACTTTTATAAGCGCTTTTTTTTTAAGACCACTGAATCTGAGCATATCTGTCCCGATCTATCTCTCTCTCTCTCTCTCACACACACACACACACACACACACACACACACACACACACACACACACACACACACACACACACACACACACACCTCCAGGGCATGAGCCACATTTGATACTTGCAAGCTGTTTGTGTGTAGAAGTGTATGTAGAAGTGTGTGTAGAAGTGTGTAAGTGTGTGCCGGTGACCTACAGGCTCATTAGGGTCGCTTTGTTAAGAAAAGTCTGACCTTTAGATGCTATAATGAAGCCTGATGTGAATGGTAATCATGTTTAATGATGAAGGTTAGATAGAGTGAAAAGACAGATGGAGATTGAAGGCCAGGCCTCATGCGGACTGTTGCAATAGGGAGAACTGATCAACACCAGAGTGCAGTAGATTCCATCTTACTCACAATGGGTCAGTTATATGCAAAGAGTCTGTGCGGCTGTTGTTTTTTGTTCTGACCACATGTGGCTCCTGACTTTGCTTTGTGGATAGCGGATGGCCCCAGAAATAAAGAGTAATAAACAGTAAAAATGCAGTCAGCCACTGCATTTTTACACAACGTCACTGTACCAGACACAACAGCACATATGTTTTTAGTGTCATGTTTGAAAGTTAGTACCCACTCATTGAATTATTTATTATGATTATTATTACTAATATTATTGTTGTTGTTGTTATTGTGTATGTGTGAAAACACAATAGTCGTTTGATTAAATCTAATTGTCGCAGGTCTCAATATTAGGCCAATACAACCTTGGATGAACAACACCATATAACTTTTTTATAATAATCTTCTTCTTGGTGTTTACCGGCAGTTGAAATCCACTATCTTGCATTACCATCACCTCCTGATTTTGAGCTCACCTTTATTTTAAATCCTCTTTTCTAGTGCTATTGTCCTTAAGAAACCCATCAAATACTTTTTTCATTGTCCTATGTGGCTTTTCTTAACTAATCATAATTGCCTACACTGTAGCTTGTAGATCTACCTTTAGCAGCAATAACTTGAAGTCATGTGGCATTTTCCTATGCACAGATCTCTTTAGGTTCCATCACAGCATGGTCATTGGGTTGAGGTCTGGACTCTGACCAGGTAATTCAAAAACCTTGATCTTTTTTTTCAGCCATTCTGATGTAGTCGTGGCCAAAAGTTTTGAGAATTAAATAAATATTGGAAATTGGAAAAGTTGCTGCTTACAGTAAGTTTTTATAATAGCAGTTTGCATATACTCCAGAATGTTATGAAGACTGATCAGATGAATTGCATAGTCCTTCTTTGCCATGACAATTAACTTAATCCTGAAAAAAAACTTTCCACTGCATTTCATTGCTGTCATTTAAGGACCTGCTGAGATCATTTCAGTAATCATCTTGTTAACTCAGGTGAGAATGTGGACGAGCACAAGGCTGGAGATCATTATGTCAGGCTGATTGGGTTAGAATGACTTGACATGTTAAAAGGAGGGTGATGCTTGAAATCATTGTTCTTTCATTGTTAACCATGGTGACCTGCAAAGAAATGCGTGCAGCCATCATTGTGTTGCATAAAAATGGCTTCACAGGCCAGGATATTGTGGCTACTAAGATTGCACCTAAATCAACAATTTATAGGATCATCAAGAACTTCAAGAAAAGAGGTTCAACTCTTGTTAAGAAGGCTTCAGGGCGTCCAAGAAAGT
>QMIH01000183.1:611543-642099 GCA_003987875.1 Clarias batrachus
GTTTAAAGGGATTAAGAACGAAGAGTTCCAGTTAATACGCTGAACACACACACACACACACACACACACACACAAATTACTCAGACGAACTAAATAACATCTGGACTGAACTGATAAACACACATGCACAATCACACTGATGTACACCCATCTCAATCTGCTCATACCTACCTACCTGTACTGCTCCTCGCAATTTTTTGCACGATATTTATTGCTATTTGCACACAATACTTTTGTCAAAATTGTAAACTGTTTACTGCTGCTCTTCCCACTACCTCAAGTCATCCTTCATCAAAAAGTACTGTAATGTCTTATATTGTTGTGTCTGTCATTTACCACTTTGTTTGCACATTTGCACGTGCACTTTGTCTATTGTATATTTTTGTATAGATATTGATAGTTCTTCTTTTAGAGTAACTTAAAAATGTAAAATGTATGTTGTAAATTTATGTTGTTGCATGTATGTAGCACCCTGGTCATGGAGGAACGTTGTTTTGTTTCACTGTGTACTAACTGTATATGGTTGGAATGACAATAAAAGCCTACTTGACTTGACTTGAGATATTCTTTGGGAGAACTTCGTGGGCTGGGTTCCAGTCTGCTTGCGCGCATTCACCACCAGTGTAATAGGTTTGTCAAACCGAGTGAAAACAGGGTAACCAGATTACACAATCTTGGAAAGTCTTTATTAACATAACATTCGGTAAGCATCTTTAAATGTACGCTTTACTTACAATTCAACGTTCCACTGTATAAGAAATATATCAAAAAAACAAAAAAAACAATCACTGAAAGGATCACCTTCCTCCTAAAAATTACTTAATTTTTGTTAATTTTCTGCTCCAAGAGTTAAGGAGAAACACTTATTAAGAGGAAACACATTATTAGTATATATAATATTAGTGATTTAAATGTTTGATGGGAAAGTAAGTCTGAAGTGGCCTTATTATGAGTGCATAGTAAAGTCCCAGAAGTGGGTGTCTATCTGAAACTACCAGTATAATTTGAGACATTCAGAAGCACAAATTTATTCATGTTAAAAGTTAATAAAGAGAAATACAGGGATAAGTGGGAATCAAAACCAAGCATGGCAACTGAACCATTTAATTCTTTGTCTCAGAATTTTGCCTTTACACATGCATTGCAAGGGACAGTAAGGACTTCTGTGTCTAATAATATCAACTTGCCTGTTCTTACAATATAGGAAGATACATGCTGGACCTGAACAATAGCAATTATGCATAATTAGCATAAAAGTGAAATGCAATTATATTTTCAGATTAGATGTTCAAGAGACTAAGTTAAAGTCAATACAATAGTGGACCTAAACCACAACCTTGTGGGATGCCACATTGTACTTACAGTATGTTTTTACATTCTTTAGAATATTCATTAATGCAAACAAACAAGAGATGTTCCGTCAAATAAAATCTAAAGCTAGACAAGTGCTTTAAGTCTGATAAAATTTCACAGAGAATAGTGGCAGGTTTAGCAACATGAACAGAAAAAGATTAATAATCCAAGGCAAGCTGTAGGTCAGTGACTTGGGGTGCCAAAGGAAGCAGAATGGAGTTGGATATTAGTCGTGACGGAGATGGAGAAATACATTTTTTAAATGCTGTATTAAATAAAACCAGCTCAGCCTTTTGGAACAGACTCCATTCTGTGGATGAATCCAGATGGATAAATACAACAGCTTTATTGCCTTTGAGCCTTTGTTCTGCAGAAGACAGAATCCTAAACTACCGGGTGCTAAATGTGAAGAAACAAGCATGCAGTGTGTGTGCCATTTTTGATAAACAGTGTTTTAAACGGCCATTAAGAGCACAGACTGCCTCCTTCCTACATTGTCACTTTGATGCTGTTTGGTAATTATCCTTCTGTTCCAGCCCGTTAAGAGAAGAGCAGAACCCTCGTTTACTTAACGAGTCAGAGCTGAACACTTCTCACGCTTGTTTATAGTGAAATGTGAAAGAAAGTGGTGGAAAAGTGGGGGCATTGTTGGGCAGCAATGGGAATGTGACAGTGCTAAATTGGGAGATGTTTGCAGATGAAGGAAAACAGCTAAAACGTGTGTGTTTTAGCTAATGTTGCTAATATATACTACATATATAGTCACAAGAAAAAAAGAAGGCAACAAATTGGAGGGATTAAAAAAAGAAATTAGAGAAACAGTGTATTGTGCTGGTGCAAAAAATGGTGAATAAACGAAAATCCACCAAGTGACTAGTTTTGAGGATTGCTCAGAGGAGGTGTTTAGAAAAGATCCTCAAGTGGGTGCTACAGAATGATTCATCTATAAAACTATTAACACCTGAATTTATTATATGTAAGTGAGGCGAGATGGCGATGTAGGGATTAGCACTTTACCCTCTCACCTCCACGGTGGAAGGTTCAATTCATGCTTCAGCTCTGTGTGTGGAGTTTGCATGTTCTCCCCGTGCTGTTCAGGGTGGACCTTCCCTTGTGACCCAAGTCTTTCATGATTCTGAACAGGATAAAGGGTATAGAGAATGAGAGAAGGAAGTATGATAATTAAAGAAGTATTATGTCAATAAATTATTTGAATCAAAGAAAATATTCTGAATGATGATAAAAAAAGAAGGAAAGAAAGCATGCACTTTCACATCCAGTTGCTTGTCCAGTCACAGTCTTAAATCAGTTTCATGTGGTCACATGACCTCTTACAAACTGCACAGGATTTAAATATGGAATAAGTGAACAAATACTTTGTCATCATGCTTAGGATTATTCTGCATTTTTAATCCACACCTGAAGCAGATGGTTTCAACCTGTAAGGGGTTAAATTTAAACTTCACATGATCTCCACATGTCTTCCCTCACTGAAACTCAATCTCTGCTCTTTCTCTCTGCAACACACAAAACGCTCTTGGTGATGATTATTTTTCCTCCTTTCAGGCGAGACTCCTTGTTCTAACAGGTGTCTGATTGTGTGTAAACATACAGCGAATACTGAAAATCACTGTTAGAATGTGGAAAATCACCGTAATTAGGCAAGAACACAAAGAAACCTGAAGGCGTCACCCAGTTCTGTGTCACTTCATGGATTAAGGTTTTTATTTTCTTTAAAAATGTGCAAGAAAATGTGAAGTGAATAAAAACGACCTTGCTTTGGGTGCCAGGCAGGTTTAAAGGGATTAAGAACGAAGAGTTCCAGTTAATACGCTGAACACACACACACACACACACACACACACACACACACACACACACACACACACACACACCATACACACATATGCTAATACACATTCATGCTCACACATGCACACACATGCTAGCACACACATGTATTGATGTATGTGTGTAATTGGATAATGGCTACTCTACACTAACACACAACATACTCTAAAATATGAAACACAAACACTGTTTTTATATTTGGACATCTTTTTTTCAGAGCTGACATGAAAAAGTATGTGTGTGTGTGATATTTAAACCAGATTAATTTTCTTTTGTGCAAAAAATACACATTGTTTAAAGAAAAAGAAAGAAAGAAGGAATAACATGACAGTCATTGACATTCAGCTGCTGTTCCTGATTAACACACACTGAAGCTCTGTCCCAAAACACTTCTTTCTTTATTCGCATCCCTTTCTCACTTTTTTTCTTTTTTTTTCTGTCAAGAACAGGTTTGTTGTCTCCTCTTTAACACACTGGGACACTCATCCTTAGTCCCTAACTAACACCACTAAGGTTTGTCCTGAATCAGTAAGAAGTCCTTTTTTCTTTTCCTTGCTTGTGCATCTGTTCAGGACATTGCTCCATTCCAGCAGGTCTAGTCCTCTTACAAACAATTTCAACTGTTCTCCTTTGTCCAAATCCCTTTGTCTTTCCTTACAAACGTCCCTTCCCTTCCTGTCGGTTTCACTTGACCACAGTGTAATAAAAGCATTTTACAAGTAGTGTTAACCCTTTCTGTAGTGGGCACTATTTTTTTTTCACTAATAATTTGGATTTTGCACTAAAAATAAAAACTAATACTTACATTAAAGTTTAATGCATTCTAGTGATGTGTGTCTGTGTTATGAAACGAAAGCTGATGCTGCGGGTCAATAAGACACAACATCACAAAGTAGTGCACACTCCAGGCAAGTTAATATCTCCTGGGCCGAGGGTGTGTTTTTCTCCTGCAGTGATATTTCTGTGTTGAAAATCGCAGCGAGACGCCGCTCTAAATGGAAATGGATTTTGTAATTGCAGTCTTTTAGGGTGAAACTTTTCATCGACCACTTTTCAAATAACAAATTTCATGCCCTGAATGAGGCATGAAGTTCTAAAGTTTTACATCACAGACCTCAAAAATCAAACTTTCTTTATGCTGAGGGTTCTGTTAAAATAAGCAACAACTTGGCTCAGGACAGCACACAAGCTAATTAGTCTTAAACCTTAATCCTTAAACAAATAATTATTAAGTTTTATTTATTCCTTTATTCGTTACTTTTTCAGAAAAAAGTCCTTGTCCAGAACAAGAATTCACATTTTCAAGAAGCTAAACAAATTGTGAAATTAATATATGTAACTTAATTAATGGCTGTGTCTTTAAGTCTAATTTTTTATTTGCTGAATTTGTATCCTGAGTTTCTGTCAACACCGTCAGACATAAAAAATAAAAAATAATAAAGTTAGGAAATCTTGTGGGCGACTGAAACTCCAAGCACCTATACTAGATGTTATCTGGAATTTTGTCAACACCGTCAGACTTATAGTGTGACATTGATGACAAATACAGTACATCCAAAGTAGATTTATTTAAAATACGTTTTAGATTTTCTGAAGCAAAACATTAGTTTTACTAAAACTAAATTTATTGTTTTGTTTAAAGCCTGATTAATTTATTTAAAAGAGCACACACATACACGCTCATTCATTAGAATGGAAATGGAAACACCAATTAGCCTAATGTGCATGTCTTTGGACACTGGGGGAATCTGAGTCCCCAGAAAAAACCCACCAAGCATGGGCCATGCAGTGCAAACTCCAGGCACACAAACCTGTGGCAATTGAACACGAACCTTGGAGGTGCAAGGTGACAGTGCTAAAAACTAAGCCACTGTGCTGCATAAATCACAATTCAGTGTTTTTAAAAAATATGAAAGCTGAAATCAAAAAGAGTTTGATGCTAAAACATGTTTTATGAGATGTGAAAAGTGAAATGTTAAATGTTTACAATAAAGTAAATGGTGTAATGGTGTTGTAACTGTAAAACATTTAATCTTTCAAAGATCTCTTCTCTTATACAGTAACTTACTAGATGTTACCCACAGCTCAACTCATGTGCATGAGATTTACCCATGGATCCTGATGCCTGCTTACTGCCTCTCACAGTCCTCCAACCATCCCTTACTTCTGCCTGTCATACTATATGCGCCTGACGAGGTGGATGGCCTGCAGTCTAATCTGGGGTTTCAGTAGCCCTGATTTTGGCCTGAGATTGGTCTATCTGATAAAATCCCAATAAAATACATTTATATTTGTGACTGTAACATGACAAAATGTGGAAAAGTTCTTTTGCAAAGCACTGTAATTAAAATAAACTTCCATATGTTTCAGTTGAATACCCCTTCGTATTAAAATAAATAAATAAATAAATATAACATTTTCCCTGTCAGAGGTTTCAGGTAGAACCCTTTAAAAACCCTATGCTTGTGGACTTCCCCCTTCACCATCATGAACAACACTGTGACAGCAGTGGAGTCATTCCGGCTCCTGGGCTCCCCTATCTCTCATGGCTATGAAGTAGGACAATCACATTGACTCACATTGTTAAAAAGGCCAGCAGAGATTATATTCCATTTTCCACCTGAGAACGTTCATACTGCCACAGGAGCTGCTCACACAGTTCTACTCGGCTATCACTTCTTGGTCACTTCAAGTACTGTCTGGTTTGGCAGCCTCAGCTACAAAATAAGACATTAGAAGACCACAAAGGATGGTTTGGATTTCTGAAATAGATATTGGTCCCCAACACTTTTGAATGTCCTTTTCCTGATAATCCTCTCCAGGCTGCGGTCATCCCTGGTGCTTGTGCACCTTTTTCTTCCACACTTTTCTCTTCCACATACTGTAAGTTTCTAGTAATGTGCTTTGATACAGCACTTTGGGAACATCCAACTTATTTTGCAATTACCTTTTGAGGCTTTCCCTCCTTATGGAGGACCTCAATGATGGTTTTCTGCACAACTGTCAGGTCAGCAGTCATTCCCATAATTGTGCTTCCTACTGAACCAGACTGAGAGACCATTTAAAGGCACAGGAACCCTTTGTAGGTGTTATGGCTTAATTAGCTGATTAGAGTGGGACACTTTGAGCCTAGAATATTGGACCAATTTTCTGGGTTTTCATGAGCTGTAAGCCATAATCATCTCAATTATGACAAATCATGGCTTGGCACTATCTTGCTTTGCATGTAATGAGTCTATCTCATATACTGTATTAGTTTCACCTTTTAAGTTGCATTACTGAAATAAATGAACTTTTGCATGATATTCTAATTTTTTGAGTTTCACCTGTAGATATACAAGGTTTCTTAAGGATTCTTTGCATTAAAATGGTTATTTGTTTGTCTTCAGTTCCTTATAACTATTATAACTATTTCTTTCAATTAAAAAAAATCTGTTAAGTTATTCTACAGATTTTTCTTTAAGAGTGCAGTTATTTATAGATTTATATAGAGATATATGTATAGATAATTGAAAAGCAGCTTCATGAACAATTCTTTCAAATATTTCAGATTTAGAATGAAACACACCTGTCGTTAGTGTTCTGGCTTCGAGGTCTGCTTTTATCTTATAGATTGGGTCTCCCGTAGCACATCTGATATAAATGATCTCAGTTCTCAGATTGTGTGGTAACACACATTTTCTCTGATTCATTTTATGACCACCTTATCCACAGCAGATAAGAACAAACAACTCATTTTTTTTGCGGTTTTGCATAAAATTATGGCTGAAATAAATCTCCAAAACCTTTTATTTGCATTCACAGACGCAGTTCTGAGGACACTGAAGTGTATTACAGCAGTGCATTATGGGTGATACCACAGTGATGTATACAGGAAAAATGCTGTGCGCACAGCAATATGAAACCATAAAACCAAAATAGCAACAAATCAGTCATCGTAAATATAAAAGTCTACAAAACATTATGTTCCGCTTTTTTCAAAGCAGAGTGATTTACTGCTTTGTGCCATTACAAAGTGTTGTGCAAAATATACCTGCATGACTGTGTAATATCTTTTTTCTAATTTAAGATTTTATCACAACATTGTATGTTTTTCAAAAGTTGTATTCCTCAGTTATGGCCACTCACAATGACAAGTGACTTTGTCTCACCTGCCATTCACAAGGCCTGGGTTTGATTCCCAGCTGAAGCCCCAAACACTAGAATCTGGGCATCTTTAATGTTTGCCCTAACCTGGACAAAAAACGGGAGGCTGAAAAGGGCATCTTGCAAGTTTTGATCAGCTGTTGCAAACCCTTAAAAGGAAGCAGTTCAAAGATCATTTAAGATTATTATTGAGAGTACCTTTTTAGTGATATTACATCTTACAGTACATTTTCACCTTTTCTTTATTTCTTTCTTTCTTTTTTCTTTTCCTGTAGGATCTTTAATTTTGTGTGCGCAATTAAGATTTGGGGACTTGTAGTTGTGTTTTCTTTCCAACACCCTTGTAGTTGTGTTGCCATCCCAGTGGGAACTCACCTACATTTTTCCCCCTGCATGAATTAACGTAACCTTTTCACTCAATTTCCTTCCTGTATTTCTTTAGGCGCTTTCCAGAATTTTTTTAATAGTAAGTTCTTTAAAGGTTTTTCTTTCTTCATAAATCTCTGTGTAAAAAAGCTTTTATCAGTGTTTACATGGTTTTACAGTGAGCAGTTTTCTTTGTTGCAAGGTCTCGGTGTCCTTTCTATTGGATTATCTCTTCAATCAGAATGAAGTTACTGCTTTTATTCTTGAACATAATAAAGAGTGGATAACCTTTACAAACACTCACATATCTTTTATTGTATTGTATTTCCTGTGTACGATGCTCTCCGAATGCACAAACACATCAATCTGAACTGATAAGTCGAAGGCTGAAGTGCACTTAAATTGGTTTTAGAGGCATCTCCACATGGCTATAAATTTAAGTTTTACGCACACTATGTACTTTTTCTTAAGCACTGAAGGACTATAGATGCATTGTAAAATGTTTACTGCCTTGCATGTGTATATGCATTATAGAGCTTTTTTTTTTCTGCATCTTTTAATATCATTGCAAGATTTTCTCATTTTCTCGCTATCAAGCCAACATGATGATAAGGTAAAAAACATGGGGAAGAAATAATTGAATGAAATACTATTAGCTCTGGCTTTGTGTTATGAACTGACCTTGCTAAAGGGGAAGCCCAATTGATTTTTTTTTAATCATTATCATTCTTACCTTTTATTCTTGTATTTAGTTTATTCCAGCCTAAGCTAATATTAGGTTATTCTGACAGAAGAACTGTAGAAGAAACTGAACCTTGAACCTGAGTGCTACTGTACACGGTAAAAGACATGCTGTTATTTGAACTTAATATTGTGTTAAAAAATAGCCTGCTGTTTCTTCAGCTTAATTTCTTACTTCTAGATAATGTGCTCTTATTTCAGGTGAATATCTTGTCACTCACTACTTCATTATGAAATTTCATTATTTCAGCTTGAGAGCAGGTTATTCTTTTAGCTTAATATCTCATTAGTTTAAGATAGTATGCCATTATTTAAGTTTAATATCATGTTCTACCAAGATAGTATGCCATAAGATAGATAAAGTTTAGTTAAATTTTATTTAAACTTAATATTAATTAGCAATTGGTTGCATTTTTATGTTGTCGGCGGTTTGAACATCACCTCCGGTCTGCTGTATGTGAGTGGAATTTGCATGATTTCTCTGTGGGCTGGTGTTTCTACATTGTTTGACTACGTGTTGTTCAGTGTGTGATTGAATGTGTGAGAATGTGTGTGCTTCTGTGATGGGTTGGCACACCATCCCTGTGTACCCCATCCTTGTGCCCTGCCTTGTGCCCTGGGATAGGCAATGGCACACTGTGACTGTACGCAGGATAAGCAGTATAGACAATAAATGAATGAATAAATGAAGTAATCAATTAATCTAACCATTGGAAATTATTTATTGTAAGCATATATAATAGGAGTAATATTTATTACCTAATATCTTCTGGCACATCATTATATTGTGGTACTTTTAGTATGGCATTAATACAATGTTACAGTATATATCACTACACCCTGACATCCAGTCTGAGCACACAGATAGCAGCTTTTAAATTGCAGACTTAAAAAAGAATATTGTGGATTTTATGACCTGCCAGAATGACAACTGAGCAAATTCTATATGACATGAAGGAGAAGAGAGAAATCTTGCGTTTAATCAAATGGGGTAAACTGAGACCCTTTGGACATATGGACAGCCATAATAACATCCACAGAAGATTGCATGAGGGCTATGTAGAGGGAAGAAAAGCTATAGGTAGACCAAGAAATCTGTTGGTGCGTCAACATTCAGATATGAACTAGCCGGAGGCTGCAGGAAATATGCTGCAGGGTATAGAGGAAGATGGAGGGTTGCAGTTGTGTCGTCAACCCTGATTAAAGTACAACATGAGAGAGAGAGAGAGAGAGAGAGAGAGATCATGTTTCGTCAAGATAGCATGCAATTATTTCACCTAATTAACTAACTTATTAGTCCTAGTATGTTGTCACCATGACTTAATCAATGTTAATCTCATTACTTCAAGATAGTATGACATATAGTATATAGTATGACATATCACATATGACATATTTATCATATATGACATGACTACTATAGTATGATAATATTTTCACTATTGTTATTTTACGGAAAAAATAATTATATCCTTTTATCAATCATACAGTGGGTGTATAATAGAATAGGGCCTCTTTAAAATAATTATACACTCACCTAAAGGATTATTAGGAACACCTGTTCAATTTCTCATTAATGCAATTATCTAATCAACCAATCACATGGCAGTTGCTTCAATGTTTTTAGGGGTGTGGTCCTGGCCAAGATAATCTCCTGAACTCCAAGCTGAAAGTCAGAATGGGAAAGAAAGCTGATTTAAGCAGTTTTGAGCGTGGCATGGTTGTTGGTGCCAGAYRGGCYGSTYTGAGTRTTTCAYMWTCTGCTCARTTACTGGGATTTTCACGCACAACCATTTCTAGGGTTTACAAAGAATGGTGTGAAAAGGAAAAAACATCCAGTATGCGGCAGTCCTGTGGGCGAAAATGCCTTGTTTATGCTAGAGGTCAGCGGAGAATGGGCCGACTGATTCAAGCTAATAGAAGAGCAACTTTGACTGAAATAACCACTCGTTACAACTGAGGTATGCAAGCAAAGCATTTGTGAAGCCACAACACGCACAACCTTGAGGCAGATGGGCTACAACAGCAGAAGACCCCACCGGGTACCCCTCATCTCCACTACAAATAGGAAAAAGAGGCTACAATTTACACGAGCTCACCAAAATTTGACAGTTGAAGACTGGAAAAATGTTGTCTGATGAGTTTCGATTTCTGTTGAGACATTCAAATGATAGTCAGAATTTGGTGTAAACAGAATGAGAACATGGATCCATCATGCCTTGTTACCACTGTGCAGGCTGGTGTTGGTGGTGTAATGGTGTGGCACACTTTAGGACCCTTAGTGCCAATTGGGCATCATTTAAATGTCACGGCCTACCTGAGCGTTGTTTCTGACCATGTCCATCCCTTTATGACCACCATGTACCCATCCTCTGATGGCTACTTCCAGCAGGATAATGCACCATGTCACAAAGCTCGAATCATTTCAAATTGGTTTCTTGAACATGACAATGAGTTCACTGTACTAAAATGGCCCCCACAGTCACCAGATCTCAACCCAATAGAGCATCTTTGAGATGTGGTGGAACGGGAGCTTCGTGCCCTGGATGTGCATCCCACAAATCTCCATCAACTGCAAGATGCTATCATATCAATATGGGCCAACATTTCTAAAGAATGTTTTCAGCACCTTGTTGAATCAATACCACGTAGAATTAAGGCAGTTCTGAAGGCAAAAGGGAGTCAAACACAGTATTAGTATGGTGTTCCTAATAATCCTTTAGGTGAGTGTATTTTGATGCTTTAAAGCCTGAAATGAAGATGACACAGTTTACTCAGTGCAACTTTTAACATCCAATTGATAACAGGAAAAAAAAAAAACACTGGTATGGAAAAGGATCACACCCCTTCTATGAATGACTTGTAAACTCAATCAGGTGAAGCTAATGGACTTATTGGTACACATTTTCAACTGTGATCAGCTGGTCATTTTTGATTATCTCAGCATGAAACGCTGGAAAATTTTAATCCCTGGTAATGCAACTGAAGCATACAATCAAATGGCAAGGCACTATTAAAATATCTCTGGAATAAAATGAGGAGATGGGTAGAAAAAAAATTCACAGGCTTTATCCCTGCGTACAAGCACAGTGAAGTATATTATTAAGAAGTGGAAGTTATTTGGTACAACACCGACCCTTCCTAGATCAGGATGCCACTTTAAACTGGATGAAAGATCCAGGAGGTATCTGGACAGAGAGAGATGACCAAGAGGCCTATGAAAACTCTGAAGCAGGTCCAGGAATAGCTTGTAAAGTATGAGAGGGGTTTGCTAGACAAAGGCCTAAACGAAAAATGCACCTTGTAGGTTCTGAGACCACATGGAAAAGATTTCATGGTCTGATGAGACTAAAATTATTTAGTAAACACCAAATTATATGTATGGTAAAAGTCCAACACAGCTCACTATCTAAATCTAAAATCTAAACAACACCATTCCTACAGTAAAGCATGTACTGTAAGTGGTAATACCCTGTTATGGGGTGTTTCTCTGCAGCAGGAAAGAAGCAAAATGGATGAGGGAAAAATACTGTAAAATTTTGCTGGAAAGTTGTCATTGAGAGGAAGGTTTACCTTTAAACATGACAATGACCCAAAGCACTCAACAAAACTGAGAAAAATATGAGAAAAAATACTGAGATACTGAAAAAGATCCTTGCATGGCCTACTCAAAGGCCAGACTTAAACACAATTGAAAGTAGAAAATTGCAGTCCACAAATGGTCACCATCAAATTTAACTCAACTTGAGCAGCTCTGCAAAGAGGAGTGGACAAATATTGCAAAGTCTATATGTACAAAGCTTTGTGTGCCACTAAGAAAGTGATTAGATTTTTGACTTTTCCAAGTCAAAAGATCTTTTTTGGACACGTTGGTGTTACAGTATATCATTTTTTTAATCTATGGATGTTAAAAGTTGTACTAAGTAAATACATACATATACTGTAGTTGGATGAAACAAAAAATGTCTTTATTTCAGACTACAAAGCAATAGTGCAAAATAATTATTTTAAAGGGGGTGATTCCTTTTTTCTATATCCACTGCATTATTTCTTTATCTGTCAGCAAAGCATAGGCAACACAGGGATCTCTATCCATTGTTTAACGTCGTCAGTGCCCACTGGCACCATCATCTGTTATCACCACACTTCCTTCCACATCTCCTCTGAGACCATTCATGGTAAGTGACCTTCACAGAATCTTTAATATGATGCATTGGTGTGCGCTAGCTATTTAATTTTCTGAAAAACAAAACAAAAACAAGAACAACAAGCAAACATTTTTAAAATGTGGAGAGTCAAATCTGTCATCCACATCTATGAAAATATTTATGGCAATTTACCCAAATCTTCACCGAACCGTGATTAGGAAGCAATTAATTTTCCAATGTTTTTGTTTCCTGAGAAAACACTTTTAGGCTGACAGAACGATACCAAGATAAACATTTGAACAGTATGCAACGTCTAAATTCCAGGATCACCATTTCCAAATATAACAGGAACATTGATAAAGTAATAAATGACATCATCAAAGTAAATAATTTTTGTGACTCTCCTTGACCTGTGACTTGGCTAAGGAATATTTATTTCTTAAAAAAATATTTTGTAACTTCACTTTTTCCATTAAAATGTACTGCATTAAAATGTCATTAAAAAATGGCAGGCAACACATGTCTTCCTTAAAAGTTGTTTAATTAGTTGCTTGAGTTACTGAGATTAAATAGTTTTTTAGTAAGATTAAATAAAGATACAGTATACTGTAGCAAGTGTACACGACCATTTACTATTTTAACATAATGATATATTGAGTAAAAATCATTGCATGGCACATGACTTTTTTTTTTTTTTTTTTCAAATTTGCATTGCAGGGCTTCTGGGCAGTCTGAACAAATCAATAAATATTCAATTAGTGTAGAGCACCACAGAGGTTATAATTTAATTCATTTGTCAGGCAGTTAGTATTAGTATTTTATACCTAACAAACTGAAAACACTCCACTGTAGTGTCCTTAAACTTTAGCACCCTTGTGTATACAGTGTTCTTTTCTGCTCAGTGATTATGTGAGGATTAAAGCTGCTCTCTGATTACAGATTCTTGCGACAAACATGAGGCGAGCTTTTACCCAGAAAATTCAACACACTAACGGGGGTTAATTGGTAAAGGTTACTGTATGAGAACAGGTGTGTGTGTGCGCGTGTGTGTGTGTCTTCCCCAGACCTGTGAGGGGATTAGTGGTAATCTGTTGAGATTTAACATGCACTGTCAGGGATAAAGAGCTTTCTCAGATTTCTCTCCGCTTCATCCTCATGTACACCAGCTTCACTAACTAAGCTTTGGTTGCTAGTTTTTCGTCATAAGTACCAGTATAAAATGATAAAGTGTTGCTTTTCAATGAAAGTTTGTTTATTAGGGTTTTTAATACTCCACCCATTAAGCAAGGAATAATCCACTGTGTGTGACATAAGAAAGTAATCACAGGCTGTACAGGCTGATGAGATGAATTAGATTTACTGTTAACACCCTACAACTATATATTTCAGAAATGATAACAGATTAATATGAGTATCTTCAATATGCTGTACAGATGCACTATTGCCAGGGCTGCTTTTATCGAAAGTTAATCAAAGTTCTTTTTAGTCCAAAATTCTAAGCGTTGGTACTGTAAAAAAAAAAAAAAAGGAAAGAGCAAGAAAATATATTGGACTGTCGCAGTATACTTATAAACTGTACTTAAGATTTCATATTAGCATTTCATATGGAATGTTAGAGCAGCAAGCTGAATGTTAATATTTAAATTATTTAAATAGTAATATTTAAAATGCATTTAACCCCATGACTACTGATGCTTGTTAGATACTGTATGTCTGTTGAAGCTATTTTAGATAACACTTGATTAGCTGCGTGCTAGTGTGCTGAGCTTTCTCATCACATGTATCTGTTTAGCTAACAGAAATTAGTGTACAAATTGTCTACCCTCCAAATGTATCTAGATAAACTCGATATTTGTATTCATTTATGAAAGGCTTTAAGCATGTTAAACACTAGATTTAAGAAGAACAGACTGTGTGTGTGTGTGTGTGTGTGTGTGTGTGTGTGTGTGTGTGGATTCACAGAAGCTATCAGCTTTCTCAGATTTCTCCTCACAGAGAACACAAGGGTTATTTATATTATATATATATATATATGTGTATTTATATATTCATTATTCCGGTGGTTCTGTACTGGTGGTGTTAAATGACCTCTGCTGAGGTTTCTTTTGTGTTCCAAATGTCAAACAAGTCAGAAAAAGGATCTGATTCAGTACATTGCTTTTTCTCCATTTATCAGTAAAGGTGCTTATCTTCTTCTTAGTACAGCACTAAATCCTTAAAAGAAAAAGAAAGAAATCCTGTTTTTGTTGCTATACAATCTTGCTGGTCAGATGAAATATCTGTAGACTGTATAATTTGGAAATAGAATCTTAAATAAACACCAACTTCTGCTGTGTGTCTCTATCTGCAGAGACCACAATGAGAATTAAATGTTTTATTTTTATTACAGCCGTCATTACTTTAAAATGTTTAGTTAGTTCCTGTTCTTTATACAGAACAAAACCTATAAACCTTCTCTCTCTCTCTCTCTCTCTCTCTCTCTCTCTCTCTCTCTCACTTTCCCAGACAAAAACCACAATGAAATCACAATGTATAAACACCTCTGTCCTTAAGATGGGGGAACTTTATAGTTACACCTATACCTTGATGGACACTATAGACTGCTTCTATAAGGTTACAAGTCCGAAAAAGGATCTGATTCAGTACATTGCGTTCTCTCCAAAGGTAAAGGTGCTTATCTTCTTCTTAGTACAGCACTAAATCCTTAAAAGAAAAAGATCCTGTTTTTGTTGCTATACAATCTTCCTGGTCAGAGGAAATATCTGTAGACTGTATAATTTGGAAATAGAACCTTAAATAAACATATAATAATGTTTATATTGTTTCCTTACAGATGATCTTTGTGGAATATCAACTGTATACACCAAGTCCCCTGAATAATCTGTTACTACAGAAACAATAATGTATCAAAATTAACCCCTTAATATAATCCTGTGAGTTTGAGCTGTCCTATTGTCTCTACTGTTGCTACAGAAAAACATATCAAAACCTTTTGACCAATCACAATCCATAATTCACTAATGCTGTGAGATAAAAGCAAACTTTTTTTGAGAACTATATTCAAAAAGGAATTATGAATGTAAGCGAATGAGTGTGTGTCAAGTCGTTTTATTGTATTTGTATAATGTATTTGTCATCAGCTCACCTGAGCATTTATTAAAGTTAATTTCTACATTTCAGTGTATAAAGCAAGGTTTTAAAATGATTGTCATGTACACATACAATGTGTACATGTTTTATTCATAAAATACGTTAACTGGTAAAATGCATTTATCCTGGGTTGTTTCTAAATTCTTGTAGATTAACCTACATGTAGTTCATAAGCAAGTCCAAAAACAGTGACAGTACATGGTTTTTCTGATACTCTCTCCTTGTCCTTCTCTCTAGAATAACTTTTACACAAAGCGGACTCATTATACTTTTCTTCGAGTGAGAGGCCAAACTCCAGCGGATTATGCGAATAAGTCTGTCGTGTTTAATGTGCTCATTATGTATGAATTTATTTGTCTTGTAAATACAGCTGTGGTTATAATTTCCTCAGAAAATCATATAAACAGGAGCTAGAACCGAGACGCAGTTTTGGCTCCAGCACATTGGATCTGAAATGGAATGAAGCTGTAACTATGAGTTTAAAACTTCAGAATAACGGTTTTAATTAAGACTTATTTATATCTACAGTAACATCAAGACATGGAGCGTAGAAGTGTAGAAAGAAAGTTTATTAAACAGAGCAACAGTGCCAGTCCCAAATCTGAAAAACAGGCAAAGGGTAAAAACACAGCGATAAATAACGCACGCAAATGGATCCATACAAAATCCACAACCCAAGTGCAGGAAAAAAAGCAGAATTAGAGAGAGAGAAAAAAAATCTGAATAAAAACAGAACTATTCAGCAAAAATTCACATTGTGCAACAATTTATTAAATACCAGTACCAAGCTCAGTACACCCTTTTAAAATGTACTGTATTTGAAAACACATCATTATTATTATTGTTGTTATTTTTATTTGTACTGCTTTCTTTTGGTATTGTACCTTTTTTAATATTTTAAGTGAAAAAAAAAATATAATAATAATAATAATAATAATTATTATTATTATTATTATTATTAGTTAACTATGGGTTGAGTCAATCATCAAAAGGCAGAGAAAAAAAGGATCAAAGCTTTTCATTTTTGTAATTGCAATTTTTTAAAAATAAAAACATTCTTTATTATTTTAAAATTAGGACACGCCTGTTTTTTACATTATGGTATGAATTGTATTTGTGTTCTATGGTGTATGCATGTGTTTGCATGTACAGTATGTGTGTGTGTTTTGGGGCTGTGGGGGTGGGTTGATGATACAGTATATTTCACAAAAACAAATTTCTTAAGAAAAAAGTGGGACAATACAACCAAGCCTATTAGAAAACTTTGTAAATGTAATGACTAGGGACGTCAGATGTGAATAGTAGCAGGAAGACACTAAACATTCCTAACACTGCAAGTTTAAAAAAAAAAAAAAAACTTTAAAAAATCGTTGTCACAGAGCTTGATCGTGGTTTTCTTTGGTTATTGATGTTGAGTAGCTGTTTTTTTTTTGTCTGTCAGGCTAATCAATATTTTCTTTGCTAACATGCCAGAGAACAGCAGGCAGCACAATCGCTTCAGTTTTTTCATCTTTGTGTTTGTCAAATGCTCAGAATAAAAGAGCAGTGATTACTTCTGATCTCCACAGAGCAGCATCAATATCAGCCTCACTGTTAGCCTGATGTGTTGAACTTATATTTCCACACTTGAACACAGACACAAATAGAGAGTGATCCGCACCCTTGGGTTAAGGTAGAACTTGCTGCTTTCACCACAATAGATGTTAGTTAATATGAGTTTGGCTACTATCTTCACAATATAGTTAATTATGTTGTGTTTGCAAATGATACATTTTTCTGTATGGGCCAGTAATGTGAATGCACCAAAACTGTAGTGTTTTCCTGTAGAGTCCATTCCTTTTGCTCCAAACAAACTTTACATGTTAGGCTGAAAAAGAAATGAGACTGTTTTCTGTTGAAAGGAACTATGAAATACCTGAGCAACTTCCCAAAATTTTGGTGGATTATAAAAGAAATAAAAGCATATGGTGCATCATTATGTTAACCTTATTATAATTTATTGTATAATACTTGATTTACCTGATTGGCTGATGTTCATTCCACGTGTGGGAATGGACAATAACACCATTGGAACATATAACTGGGACATTTTGAAAACTGTGGCCCGCAGTAGGTCTGTATAGTCCTCCATACTGAAGAGAGAGCAATTGCCTGCTGAAAACCACAATCAAAGCCTTTCAAAGAAGCACTTTCAGCAAGAAACAACCTAATGTTATATCGTCTTAAACAACACTTTGTGTCCTTAATAATTGCTTCTAAGTCATTCTGAATCACATCTGAACTCTCAGTGTTCTTTTATATATAGTTACAAAGCTAACTAGCTCCAAACAGAAGGCTGAATGCAACATGCTCTCCAACCAGGATAAAGCATACTACTTGATGTGTGTGACAAGGGATTGCATACCCACATTAGATTTCCATTTAATGGCAGAACTGTCCCTAACTAATTATTACAAAGAAATATAATTTTTAGTATCTTACTCCTTGTATACAATAAGTTGTACTTCTTTTGTCATCAGCAAAATACACTCCCTGTCCGGTAATCGAAAAGTGAAACACAGATGAGAACTCTAAAAGTAAATTGGATTAAGTGTTGTCTTAAAATGACTCCAGCGAATTAAAATTTATGTATACCACTTTAGTGCTGTTATTTCAGTGTTGAAGACATGAACTAATTCCAGTAAAAATATTCAGTTTAGATTTTCTAATTACAATTTAGTGGTGCAGGTGTTTGTTTACATTCAGCAAGTAACTTATTAATAGATTATTTAATGTTCATAACAGACTGTTTATAACATCGCTTTATCACTTTACTCACTATTTTGATGTCATTTATAGCACACATTTATAGCAGGCAGATTTCCAAGTAGTGCAGAAGCTTCATTAAATTGTGTCCAGCAGTCAATTTAAGATGCACCCACAGTTTGACACATGCACAGTACGCTGTCAAAATGTGCAGTTTATAATCTGGCACAAAACTGCTCATAACTTCTGTTCTACTGTATCATTTCAAGGAAATTTATGAGACAGGTTTAACTTCAAGCAAATACCTAAGGTTCGGCAAAGTTTCATTAAATTCTGCCAGTTTTGCATGATGCTGTGACAAAATCTGGCTGGACAGACATACAGACAGACATAAATACAGAATTTTTTCTGAGACTGGTTTTAGGTCCTCCAATATATGAACCATAAAGATAGCATTGAAAGAGTGAGCTCTTTCTTTTATTTATATAGATTAGCATTATTCAACTCATGGGGTTGTTTTATATTACAGCTTTAACTAAACATTGGGCCTCAAAACAGAGTAATGGATAGCCAGCTAGTTCAAATAATGTTAGCTAGCAAATGAAGAAATGAGCTTGATAAACTCATCTTAACATGTCTCTTACTACTGTTAAGCCCACTATGGGGAATTAAAAAATCATTATTTCAAACAGTGCAGTGAGCAAAACTGCCATTATTTTTTACTGCTATTATAGGTAAGAGTACACTTTACTCTGGATGATGTGTGTACGTATTTTTGTACAATTGACAACTCAGCCATGGCACTGTAGGACACAACATTGAACTGATGAGAGAATGAGTAAATGTAAATGTAAAGCCCCAACCACTAAGAAAGGCGAGATACCCCCATCCCCCCAACCCCCACTCTCTTTCTTGCTTTCAAAAGTATTAATATCTGGGATATTGTATATAATTTGCAGAAATCAGGGAGCTGTTGGCCATATGCCGTAGGCTTCAAAAACTAATGGAAGAGGTGGGATGTCTATAATGGCCAGCGTTGACAATTTTTCAGAAAAGCTTGGAGTGAGACTCTGAAAATAAGGTCACTGACCAGCCATTTTGCCTTACATTAACCATACACCTTACCATGCATGCCTCAAGTTCTGCATATTTTAGTTTTGCAGTGTTAAAATGAAACAACAGATGCATGTGACTGTATTTATTCCAGTTGTTACAACTGACATTTAAAATATTCACCCATCAGTCATGCCGGAGCTGCAGGAAGGAAACTTATGAAAAAGAGGGAAATGTATGAAAAAGAGGGAAATCAGGATATTGTGAATTGTACGACAGAAAAATCCACCCAAGTGGATCAGCCACTGATCCTGAGGGTGAATTCCCCTGGATCATGTATGGATAAGAGAAAAAGACAGGGTGAGAGGGAGAGGGAGACAGAGCACACATAATACTCATTTGTCTCTGTTTATGCTAAGTGAACCTATCCCCTGGATCATGTGTGGATGACAGAGAGAGAAAATCAAAGATTCAAAGGGTGCTTTACTGTAGACAAATATGGACATTTGTATTTCCAAAGCTCAGAATCAAGTCACAAAATAACAACGGAAGTACCGTACACAATATGATAGCTAGGGACCTTAGCTACAGGTTTACATGCCACCTTGTTTTTGATAACAAAATATAATAATTGAATACTAATAAATTACTTTACTAATGCTCTGCTAATGCTCTAGGCTACTGCTCTACTAATATTTTTATAATTTAATTACTATCATGTAGCTGGTTAGTGAACTGGAGAGAGAAAGTTATTTGAGATAAGCACACATACATGCAGGTGGCTAGCTTACCTGAGGTGATTTCTGTTGCCTTGTATATAGCAATATAATACCAATTCTACCTTTATCTAGGTGGCTTATTAGTAGCCTATTTGTAAAAGTTAAATAAGTTTTTTTTTAAAGAGTTTAAAAATACACACCTTAGGAAGTGCATTCAATGAGGCAGTTTTGTAGGTGACTTAGTAGCATTAGCAAGTTTAGTGGGAGAAAACCCATTCTTTCTTATCCCCTCTCCCCTTCACTCTCCCCTTCACTCTTCCACTCCCCCCTCTTTCTCTCACACACACAGAAAGAGAAAGAGAGAGATAGTCCTATATTCTTTGCCAACAAGCTGCACAGCCTGAAGCTTTTCACTTCATGATGCCTGTTATTTATTTTATATACTTTTTCCACACAAAAGAGAAATGGAAGTCCGTCTATCAACCCCAGACAAGCAGAGGCGACTGTGAAGATGGAGCTGACCTTTTATCCAACCGTGGGTGACTCATCTATCTTATGGCTATATATATGTGTGCGTGTGTGTGTGTGTGTGTGTGTGTGTGTGAGAGAGAGAGAGAGACTGAGAGAGAGAGAGAAAATAAGAATTACACAGAGTCAGACACGACTCTATCATGTCCCTTGCTAATGCTGCCTACGTTACTGCCTCTGTATGTACATAAAACTCAGAAGTCACCGAATGCACCCTCAAGCGAAAAAACATCCTTATTATTGAAATGTAATATTATTAATAACCTTTAATGCAATTAGCTAGGTAAATAAAAGTAGAAGTAGCAGTGAGCATTAAAGGTTACAAATTACATACTAGCATTAATGTTTGCTTACTTTAGACTAAACATTCCCGGCTCAGTACCAACCTAGCTAGTTTACAATGGAATCCATTTCACGTATCATAATGTTACAGTTTAATGATCATCAAAAAGCATGTTTAATCATGTAATCTCATTAGGTATGATTATGACTTTAGCACACACTCAGCATGAATTCATGACAGTGTAAGTTGCAATAATGCCCAAGGTGTGTGTAAAATGTGTGTTAAAGTGTGTGTAAAAGGGTGTGGGGGGTGTGTCAGGCATTAAATCAAGAGCAGCTTGGATCCTTCACGCTTCAAGACCTTTGTGAATGTCGTAGCTTCTGGGAATTGAAGCAGAGCTGAAGATAAGTCAGTCGTCCTTCAGTCCTCACTTTCAAGTGTGCGTGTGTGTGTGCGTGCGTGTGCGTGTGTGTGTGTGTGCGTGTGTGTGTGTGTGTGTGTGTGTCCGTGTCCAGCTCAGATATTCTTTAGAGATAAACAAACAGAGCTTCACATGAGAAGCTGAGCAGCAGGTTTATGTGGAACAGAACATGATGCATGACAGGGAAGTTTCTGGAAGCTGAGCATGTTTCAGTTCAGTGAAAAGTGCAAACAATATGACAGCAACAAAACTGATAACGACAACAAAATCATCATTTTTTACTGCAAGAAGTCTATGAAAAAAATATTGGCTAAACAAATACTCAGAAAATTGAATCCACATTTATGTTTTGCTATTTCGGGGTGATATATATAACAGTATATACATGGCTTGTCATTATTAGGCGCATCATCCTTTCTTACTTATTAAGTTTTGTAACAAGTCAGTACTGATTTGATATTTACTGCTTTTTTGGAGTTGCTCTGATTCAACCATCTATGTATCACAATTTCGCTCCTGTCAATCAAATTCTTCCACTTGCCCATTTTTTGTGCTTCCCTAACATTAACTTCAGGGAACAAATGTTCACTTGTTGCCTAAAACATTTCCAGGTGCCATTGTTAAGATATTGTGACAAGGGCCAAATGATGAGTTTGGTGATATAATGTAACAAGACCAAAAACTGCAGCTTTTGTGGGATGTTCTTTGTTTGCAGTGGTTAGGACCTACCAAAAGTGGCCCAAGGAAGGAAAACCTGTGAACCGGCTAAATGATCATGGACAGCCAAGGCTCACTGTTGCATGTGCAAATGCTTTTCCTTTCACTATTAAAAATAACTGTCAATTTTTTGTTTAAATCATCTCTGATGACAGTCATGTTTTTTTCTCCCCATATTTTCAGTGTAGTTGGCAGCTCGGCATTATCCTTCCAAGTTTTAGTAATGCACTGGACAGTTCTAACCCAGTTCCAATGATTTAAAAAATCTCCCTAATTTGCAATGCACAGCATAGGCACACACTATTGTTTTATTTCTTACTTGCATTCTTTTACATGGAACAGTATGTAATGATGTACTGTAGAAGTCATTTAGTGAATTTTAAGTTTCCTAATGAGAACAGGAAAGGAAACGATGAGAGGAGGAAACAATGACCAAATAAGAAAAGGAATCCTACTGTGGGAAAAGACAGGCATCAGAATTACAGTATGCTCTATCTGACCTCCATGAGGAGAGACAGATTAAGAGATTCAATGAAACTGTAAAATTCTAAAACCACTCCAGCTGAATAAAAAGAAGTGTTTAAAGTGAAGTGCTTGATTTTTTTTCCCTCCTGCATTTCTCCATAAATGGCTTCTCAGACTAGCGACGCTGACCAGACTTCAGAACGACTCTTTCATGTTTTATGTCCTGATGATGTGTGCATATATGGCTGCTTATAGCACATGTTTTATCAGTGCTTTAAGTGTTTTAATGGGAAACATGTGATTGAAGTGTGTGTGTGTGTGTGTGTGTGTGTGTGTGTGTGTGTGTGTGTGTGTGTGTGTGTGTGTGTGTGTGTGTGTGTGTTCATGTCGATACATGCATGCTTTCATGTTCCTCATGTTCAGGTGAATCTTAAATCCTTCATGTGGGCCTTTAGACAGAGATGTGCCTCTTTAAGTAAAATGTAAGCTGCATTCAGCCTGTGCGTGTCCTTGCTTGTTATTAATATTAATAATAATCAGTGAAAGGCCAAATCCCAGCATGCCTTGCTTGCGTGTTAGCAGTGCATCCATGCAGCCGAGGTGTTTAAGACCCACTTTTCCCTTCTTTCCATTATCATTATCGTGAAGAGCCCTAAAAAATTCCAGCCAATTATCCGCTTCACAGCTTTTTTATTTTCATTTCCATTAAAGATGAATTCACATGTGGCCACTGCGTTATTTGAAACTCTCAGCCTAAAACAGTACGGCTGGATCGTTTCTTTAAAACTAATCTGTGTATGATTGAGTTTCGCTACACCTCATCAACAGAAATAAAAGAGTGGTGGAGAGGAAGATGAGGGATGTGAGAGAGGGAGGCAGAGTGCAGTAGTATTAGGAAAAAAAACTGTTTTTTACATTTAATATAAAAAATGTCTAAGTGTATATATTTTATCTAGAAAGCATGTAGAAAGGCAAGTAGGCAATGATAAAAGTTATGGCACCCTTCTTGAAATTGACCTAATTCTAAAACACATGCATAAGGCATATTTTGAGCCTAAACACTGCACAGTTGTTTACCACACCATATTTCACTAGTGTATGTGAGACATTTACTCAATAATTATTTGAATAACAGCACTGGGCCTTTTCTTGTAACATCTAAAGCCTATTCTTCAAATATCTAAACAATGCTGGAGAATGTTTAAATCAGTAATTGCCAAGGTGTTGGTCATTTTGTCTATTTGTTGATAGTTGAGACATTTTACGTAGCTTGAAGCGATCTATGTACTGCCAACGGAGCAACATATTAAAAATACCAATAATAATACTAATAAAAGATGTGAAGGCAAGGAATAATCTTTTCACAAAGCCCTCCAAGCTGTTAACAAGACTTCACTGATGGTGATTTCATGGTGAGTTAAGCTTAGGTTTAAAAGAAGCAATGACCGTCGATGTATTGTAAAGACAAAGAAGACATTTAAATAAAAATCACAATTATCCAAGTACTCCTTGTTCTAGCAATGATAATGAGGAGAGTGGAGCTTTTATCTGAGGACATTTCTGAGCAGATTCTCAAAGATTTAAAACCACCAAATCCAAGTGCACACATATGATTTCTGAACGTCTGCAATAGGCTGGCAGTCTGACCCTATCCTCCAAATTACAAGGCACTAACTGATAAAGGTGAGGGGCATGAACATATTAACACTGTGGCTTGTTTCATTTAAACTCTACACTATTATTGTGTATGCTGTACTAATATGAATTTGTACCAACATGTCCCTGTTCTTGTATTACTGTGACACTGTACTGGTAAATGAATTACATTACTACCAGTGGCATTCTGTAGACCTTTGTTGAGATTTTTGTTTCTTTTGCCAACATACAGTATAATGTGGATAAAATATGTTTCCAATTTTATGCTTGAAAAGGTTGAAGACAGCTGCTATTGAGGATCTTCTTCCACTCCTCCACACACAAGTTTTAATCTCCTTTATATTCTTGTGTGCATGGATGAAATTGGATTTATGTTCCTTTAGTCTTTTCTCAATTTAATTTAATTTAATTTAATTCAATTCAATTTTATTTGTAAAGCACTTTTAACAATGGACATTGTCACAAATCAGCCTCACAGAAATCAAAATTGTGGATCATGAATTGAATTCTACATTTTTTGCTGTATCAGTGTGTTCCTTATGGGCAAGCCAGAGGTGACAGTGGCAAGGAAAAACACTGACATGAAAATGAGGAAGAAACCTTTAAAGGAACGAGACTGACAGAGGAAACCTATTATAATTTTGATGACACTAGGATAGCACAACCATAAATAAATCCCTTCTGTAACTTTGTTCTATAAGGTCAAAATTGCAACTGTCTAACAGGAAATGTGAAGAGGTTAACACAAATTATATTTTGTTGAAGTTGCCAACTGTTCACTGATGTTGGCCTGCTGATGATTCTATTTTGTTTTAAAAGCATGTTTGAATTTGTCATGTTAAAATCTTAATCTACAGCCAACAAGTACAGTAATCTCATGGCAGAGTTTTCTCAGTGACATACTGTAGATACAGAAATATGACGTATGTTCTATAGTAGTAATCAATCAGGGACATCAGGGTAGATTTTATCCTGGCTACTGTAGTGTGCTACTAGCAATGAACTTCTTGTGCTTTATGGTCATGTTTAAATGTTAAGGTGTGTATATGTTTAATACAGAGAGTGAGGGTGGCTGTTGTGTGCTGCAGTATCAGCATTGGTATTAAAATACACCGCAGACTGTTTTAGTCATTTCAGAAGTACATCCACTATGATAGCACTGATATCTGTAGTTAACCATGGTTGAGCAAAATTCAGTCCATCCAGCCAAACTACTTTTCCAGAGATGCACGTTATACGCCTAACTAAAGCTAGGCCAAAAATATTGTCACAGAAAAATGACGCAGAATTCATGCAGAATGTTCTTTTTCTTAGACTGTGAGAAACAAGTGAGCAAAATGCAATGAATGGGGAGAATGGATAGAGAGAGAGAGAGACAGAGAGAGAGAGAGAGAGAGAGAAAACTCTTATAGTTATTATCTTATCTCTCTGACTGACAGCAATTTCTTTACCTTAATGAATTTAGGTCTGATGTACATCTCTCATGGTGTTCCCCAAGGCTCTGTTGTTGGATTACATCGTTCTTGGATCACTCTGTTCTTGGTTGTTATTATCTAATGATCAGCCATAACATTACAATGCAAAATATTATTCCCAGTATTGTACAGGCTCCCCTTGTTCCAATTCCGTCGCTTTTGCCCATCATGCCATGACTCCACAGACGTCAGGCAGTGTGCTGGTGGGGACTCCATGGATTGGACTTGTTTGTCCAGCACAGCTCATGGGTTCTTAATTGGATTGGTCCTGTATGTGGGGAGTTTGGAGAACGGGTCTGCGGCAATTGCCTGCTGCCTCACCTGCATGGTGGTCTGTGGTGCACTTGATGTTCTGGTGCCTTTTTATCGTTACCAGCATTGACTTTTATCAGCGACTTGTGCTCCATTGGCTTTTGTATGCGATCAGACCAGACAGACAATCCTTTCGATTGTCTGTCTGGTCTGTCTTTGGGGTCCTCAGACACGGGTGAGCCTTGGGTGCCCATGATCCTGTTTACAAATATATAATTGATAATCACTGTTCGTGATTATGTAGTGTTAGTGTTATGGCTGATCAGAGTACATTCTTTCCCCAGGAAATATAATCAAATTAAACGGTATGCAGTTTTACTGTTATGCTGATGATAACATACATAAGTTTATATAAATACGGATTGGTGCATAAACTTTCTCCACTTAGCTAACATTCTTTTTCCTTATTAACCAGCTCTTCCTGTCCAATCTTTAGACGCTCACCTGCTCCTTTTCTCTCAGCACCACTCAATAGCGGATCCTGGCTTTAACTGGCTGCCTATTATATCCTGTTTATATTATTATTATTATTATTATTATTATTATTATTATTATAATTATTATATGCAGTTTCTCTTCGTTCCATTTCAATTAGTTTGTTATTTTTTAAATTAATTTCCCTTTAAATGAATTACCATATGGTTTAACATTCTGAGTTTTTCTGAGTGTCGTACAATACTCTCAGAAGTCTTATAAAAAGAGTAAAACGCTACTATTAATATTATTAGTGGTAGCAGTAGTAGTACAAAGTAAATGTTTTATTGCATGCTTGATTCATTGCTCCATGCTTGGAGATACAGTACCTTTGCATGTACAACAATCATGACCTTGCATATTACTGTTGTTGGAAAGCGCTGTAGTTTCATCTTCTAATATCTTCACAGAGCACAGTTTACAGTTCACGTCTTTAAATTGAACAACCAATAGCCGCCTAGTCGTATTGGAGTACAAACGTTAGTAAATGAGCGCGCTCAGATTGACACTCTTTATCAACTTTTTTAACTAACACTAGCACCTTTACCCTGTACATCTGCTTTTGCACCATGAAAGTTTTACTCCCACATTATTTTAGCCAGAGGACAAAAAACAGACATGTTTCCTGACCCTCCTTCTCCATTTGCCTCTTTTCCTCCTTAGCCAGTGTGTCTTAAACTTCCAGACCTCCTCATAAAACCTGAGAAGCGGAGGAATGAGCTCGAACACACGGCCTTTCTCCATCACCGACTTTTATTATCACTGCTTGAGACTCTCAACACACACCTACATACACACACACACACACACACACACACACACACACACACAGTACCCTACTCAGTTCATGCGGGTTTAGTGCAACATTTTTGAATGGGGCCATATAACGTCTACTTACGTCCCATAATTCACTTTTAACATCAGACAGACCACTTCATCTCAAAACGACCTGTTTTACATTTTTCAGAGTGTGCACTGAAATTATTATTATTATTATTATTATTTTTATTATTATTATTACTGTTCTTCTTCTTATTATTATTATTATTACAAAGCACTGTAGTAATTTAACAAGGACTATTCCATCCGAAAATTGTACATATTTAAAAACATTTAAGAACGATCCAGTGTGGCATAGAAAAGTAGGCTCTGTTTTCATCATATTCGGTTTAATTTTAAATACTAAACCATATATTAGATCTTTTAAGGCCATTTTTATATCCGTGGTCCCAATGAATTATTGCTAAGTAGTGTGCACTACAGCAAGGTTAAATGTCCAGACCTGCTCATAAATAAATAAATAAATAAATAAAAAAGGGCCAGAGTGCAGGAATGAGCCCTACAACACACCTTTTCTGCATCACAGGTTTTTATTATCACTGTCTGAGAGAGGAAACATACACACACTCACACCATCCGCTAGCTATTATTTCATTTTTACTCAAACCCCTGCCAGGTCTGGAAGCTGAAACACATATAAACAGGGTAATAGAATGCCTCCTGACACACCATAACTCATTTTAAACATTACTGAAGTCGCTCAGAAAATCAAAGTTTTTGTTCATCTAGAATTTTAGAAATCGGATTATATAAATCAGTATTAAGGCCAAATTAGTTACCTATGGCAATGAATTCATTTTTCCTTTTAAATTATTATTTCTTATTTCAATCTTATTCAAGGATTCAGGCACTTCATCTCAATTTCTGAAAATGTTCTATTCTTGGGAAAACCTCTGGTTTAGGTTTTTCTCTAGAACATGTACTGATCAGTAATACAGTGTGTTGAATGTACAGTAGTGTATATTGTGTGGTGTGAAGAGTATTATATGTAGTGTGGAGGATATATAATGTTTACTATATAATATGCATAAACTGTGCACTAGAGTGTAAAGTACAAAATATATTATGTACTGTATATGGAGTTTTGTGTGCATTACTAATTGAAAAAGAGCTGTGGGATGTTTACATTTTGCACTTTACAGGTGATTAGCAACAAATGCACATGAGTATAAAAAGAAGTCGTATCAAATATGTGCCATGAAAGAATTTGCACACAATTAATGGAAAAATAAAAATGTCATGTCTGTCCTGGCTGTCCTGGTGTCCATGATATGACCCAATTAAACCTCATTGCACAACAGCTCCATCAGATCATGTGACCCTGTTACATTTAATACCTCTCACCTGTGATTTACACCATGTTTCCTTTATAGTAAAATGTCTTTATTATCGTGACTAGAAATAGCACAACAATAACATGATTAATAATTGCAAGGGATAATAATAATAATAATAATAATAATAATAATAATAATAATAATAATAATAATAATAGAGCTTAACATCTTTCATACAAACAAGACCTCATAAAATAGTGGATCAATCTGGAAGGAGACACCAAGGGGACTTACTCAAGGGGGAGTGAGAGGGAGTGTTAGTGGAATGCAGCCATTTTCCTTCCTTTATTTGCTCTTTTCACTCACTGCAGAATCCATTCCAGCCAAAAAGAAGACTGACATGGCTGTTTTTCCTCTGCTATTGAATGTTCCATAGAGGAATATCAAGATGACATAATTAAAAGTGCGCCAGCCAATCACATGCAGCCAGGAAAAGGTTGGCTCACACACATCATTAATCTCCACTAGGCGACGTGTATGACCTAATATTGGGGGTTGGCAATTTTAAACACCGGAGAACGTTCCATCTTTGTTAGTTAATAATATAGGAAGTATTTTTACTTTTAAAAACTTTTTATTTCATTTTTTTTTTTACTTTTAAAAACTTAAACTAAAAACTTGCTTTAAAAAATAGGACCAAATTCCAACTTTACTATGCACTCATAACTTTTAAATGCATACTCAATAGTGTTAGTTGTGTTGGTTATTTACGTACTTGGTTGTGTAGTACGCACTCAAGTACACACTGTTTGACTCATTTTAATCATTAAAGAAGTCAAACACTGTCAGCACTACATGCTAAACAATACACATGATATCCTATACTCTACAGACCATACTTTACACATTATACACTATGCTCTACACCTTACACTCTACAAACGACACTCAACACATCATACCCTAAACTCTACACACTACACAGCATGACACAATACATACTACACACTGCACCTTATATGATACACACCACACTCTACACTATACATTGTATACTATACAATAAAACCCATGTTATACCTCAAACACTGGATTCTATATATTATAAACCCCAGTCTACAAAACAAACACTGCTCTCATTACACCACACTATACACCAAGTACTGCACTCTACATCATACTTTATAGCACACACTAAACTCTACTGTACACATTATTCACAACAGAGTATACTGTACACTACACTACATAATTTACACACACTGTACACCACACTCTATGATATACACACTATACACTATACACCACAGAGTCTTCTCTACATACTGTTGCTACATACTACTATACTATACAGTATTCTACTGTACACACACTGTGCACCGCCCACACTATACACTACAGGCTTCAATACAGTGCACTTATGCACTGTTCACACATTAGGGGGAAATTCACTGAGTGTGTACTTAAAGTACTGGAACTTTGCTCATGCCTTTACAACATTCTGCTTAACGTGGTACTCAGTTTAGCACAGCATTTAATGGCCTTTTCTTCCAAGTTTATGATGACAGAAGTTCTTTATCTCAGGGTCAGGGAGGGGAAATTAAACACAGTCGATCAATATAGTGTAGTGGCAAACATACGTAAATCGCTCCCTTTAAGTAATTTTTTTTTACTTTTTATTGCTTTATATTTCAAAGCCTATATACTGTGTGTGTGTGTGTGTGTGTGTGTGTGTGTGTGTGTGTGTGGTGTGTAAAATGAATTGAGGGGTGGTGTAATTGTCTCTGGGATCTTCATCAAATATGGATAGAACTGAGGAACAAAATGTTCATTACA
>QMIH01000183.1:670568-686110 GCA_003987875.1 Clarias batrachus
TTTTTTAATTAAAGTGCTGTTTGACTCATTTCTCATTTAGCGTTAGGACTCATGCACAGGGTGGCTCACAGTAAAGTTACGTTTATAGTTTCCACTTTGTTAGCCTCAAACCGACTCAAATTATATTGTTTATATGTTATTATGATTAGGGGTGACATTTTATTTTATTTATGATACAAAACTATGTACGGAGGAAGAAATAAAGTGATTCAGCTTTTTGCTGAGTTCATGATTAGATACATTTAGAACTTGTAACTTTTCAAAATGAAGGTTTATTATATATAATTCAATATAAAAAAAGTACATTTAAACTTGATTTAAAATGTGTTCACCCTCAATCTCAGGTAACAATATTCTGTTTTCTCCCAGATTTCCTTGCTTTGATGAACAGGCTACAGACTTCGCAAATACACAAAATACTGGTGGCATTAAGGACCTACTAAAAACTATGTTTTAAAATAAATAATTTACTTTTGATCTATAATCTGTGTTGTTCCTTGTCAGTCAGTGACACAAAACTCATAATTTCTTGAAATAAAAACTGTATGAGAGAGACATTATTTCTCCTCTTCTTATGATCATCAGGAAATTCAGATGACGCAAATCCCAGCGCTACATGTGACGTGTGAAATATGTTTGAATGAAAAGGATATTTTCCAAAATCTATAATGAATAAAACATCTTATGAGTAATAACATTTTAAACATGAGATGTTGAACAGACTCACGCTCTAATGCAAAAGTAATCTGACCTTTGACAATGTTTTACCGCAGTGAGGACTGATTAAGGCCAACAATACACTCCCCTGTGCTTTTGTTCTTTGTTTTTAATAAATATTTGTAAAAGTATAATATTTGTATTTGTCTAATATTTTATACGCTATTCTGGATGAAAATATATCAATCTAATAATGCTTTAAAACAGTAAAAAATGCGTTCACATCATTTTCTGCAGCATATCACAATAATTACTTTTGGTTTTTGTTTTAAAGCATAATTTGTGCTTCTTTTTTTTTTGCTAGATAATGTGTATTCTGCTGTACTGTAAACAAAAGTTCATAAAAGATCATGTCATCATCCCTTAATGAACTTTATGTGTTAGGATAGTTTCAAAGGGGCAGAAAACTACTATACCCATCAGTCCCAGCACATCACATGCCACAATCATTTATGTTTTACGGCTTGATCCCATGTGTCTCCTCAGGAATAGTTTGAAAGAGGGGGCTCGGCAAAAAACGTTTCTCACACTCCCTGCCTCACATCAGATTTTGCTCTGCTTTCTTGCTCCACTGAGGGCGTAACTCCACATCCTTGCTCTGCTGAGAACATCAGCCTTCCACTGTGCTTTGCTGATGATGTCACTCTTCCTCCTCGCTCTGCTAAGGACATCACTCTGCCTCCTTGCTCTGCTAAGGATGTAACTTTGCCCCCTTGCTCTCCTAAGGACATCCCTTACCCCTCTGTCCTGCAGAAAATGTCATTACAACTCACAGCCTCACAATGCAGGTCATTTTGTCTTTCTGCTCTGCCTCAGACATCACTGCCAGCTCTGCATCAGACATTGCTCAGTCTTTCTAATTCACTGAGGATGTCGCTTTGTCTCTTTGCTCCACTGAGAATGTCATTCTGTCTCCTTGCTTGGCTTAAGATGGTGCTATGCCTCCTTGCTCTACTGAGGTTGTCACTTTGCCTCCTTGCTCTATTGAAGACATCCCACTTCCTCCCACTCTCCAAAAACCTTTCCATACAAAGGTTCTTATCTGCCAAGAAGCATATTGCACAATTGCATACTGCATCCACCTTCACTTCCTAATCTTAAGTACAGTCTACTGCACACTGTAACTTATAAGTACCTAATAACAATAATACATACTGTATAATTAACAATAGACATTATAATAAAAAAAAACAATAAATGCTAACGGTAAATAAGTACCTTAAATAGTTTTAAATGCTGAAATGCGTTATATAAAACACTGAAAGACCTTGGTATGATTATAGATGCCAGTCTTTCATTTGGAGCTCATGTAGACAATATTACCAGTATTGCATTACTTCCATGGGAGCTCTCTCATGTCTGTGTATCCTTCTAGCTCTGCCTTTTAGTTTTGCACTCTGCACTATAAGTTCACCTTATATGTTACAGTATGTGACTGTGAACAACTCTTCAATGTCTCTTCTCTTCTCTTCTCTTCTTTCCCCCTGTCTCTCTCTCTCTCTCTCTCTCTCATGGAGGCCTTGTGTGGTCTGTCTGGAATGCATGTGGTGACTGGGGACGGTTCCACTTTACCACAAAGACAGTCTTGGCCTTGGCTGATGCAGACAGCTGTTCTTTGAGGACATGTGACTGCAGTTGCTCCGTATTTCAGGACTGGAATTTTCTACAGTTTTGTGCCTGAGCCTTCAATAACGAACAGGACTCCATATTAACTAAAACACATCTTCTGTTAAGTTGAACTTCCAGCTGCCTAGCATTACAAAACAATTCCTGTTATCCGTTATCAACCAAATGAGTCTGGTTCCTCTCATGGTTTCTTCCTGTTGCCAACTCAGGGAGTTTTGATTAATCTGATCATTTTGATTCATACACATTTTCTCACATTTCATACACATTTCCATGATTGTCTTTTGATTCTGTAAAGCTGCTTTGTGACAATGACCATTGTTAGAAGAGCTATACAAATACAATTGAATTGAATTGATACAGCTATAAACAGCTACACATTATTAAAAATAATTATATAAAAAGCTTTAAAAAAGTAGCATATTTAATGTTAAAATAAAATTACACTTCTTGAAAAGTTATCTATCTTTTAGTAATGTTCCTATATTAGAATTCTGTAAGACTTCTTACAGACTTGATATTTTTTACGCTAAAGGAATTGTAAGGGATGTTAGAATTCCATCAGTAGCTCATCATCTCAGATATTCACTATCTTTATCTCATGTGATATTGCTTAAGTAGCTATGGATTGGCTACACCTAAATGTATGAAGAAATTACTAGTTACGAGTAGTTTTTAAATTTATTATGTTTCTTTGTTTTGTGCATCTCAAGCATCTAGGCTTCACCAGAGGCTGAAATATTACAAAAAATTGAAATCTCATGCTGAAATGTCTGTTGTGTTTTTGTTGGACTGAGAAGAAAGAAGAAGAAGGGGAAAAAAATCCTGCTGAAGGAACAGATGTTTAATTTTTATGCTGATTGCTGATCTAAGTGAGATTTGTAGGCCTGTACCAGAAACACAAAACATTCAGCACAAAGACCAGTAAAACTTTCCAGACATCGCATTTAAGAATTCGGCCAAAAAGAAACATCTTTCAAGCGCTTTGAAATAAAGACTGATGTGGTCTTACCCAAGATGTCAAGTTTAATCTGTCAGAAACACATAATAGCATAAATTATACAAATACCATTTTTATGAACCGTTTTAAATTAGACCAGATCATTGTCTGATTAGGTGGTAACTGAGTTCAAATCTAATCTTACATATACAAGGAGCATTCAAGTCAAACCGGGACTTGTGATGAAATTTCTTATGAATGAAGGCATAAAACTGATTGATATTTACAGAAGACATCAAGGACTTGACGATGATTAGACTCTTGGCTGCAGAAAAACATTTGAATCCTGCAAATGTTTTAAAGAAGGCCGTGAGTGATGATCGCGGCTGAGGTGACTCAGAGTCTACCACAGTTATTCCCATGAGCATTCAATGAGTAGAACGCCTGATCCTCAAAAATCGATGGATAACTTGTCATCAACTTGCAGAAGAGATGCATCTGTCTGTGGGAACTGTTCGCACATTCATTCATGAACACCATATCACATTGCAGGAACTTGGCTGGGAGTTATTGCCACACATCCCTCATATTGTCTGGACCTCAGTAGAAGAAATTTTCACGTTTTGGCCATTAAAGGAGTTCCTGGGAGGCCAGCATTTCAAAAATGAAGCATGCACTCTGACCAGGACTGTGTTGAGAAAACTGTCTACTTTAATTGTATCCATGCATTAGTGTAGCAGGAATTATATAGAAAAAGAAAGGTAGTTTTTACTCTCATAACTGTCTTCTGTCATCCTGCACAATCAAAAGTCCTGGTTTGAATGGGTACCCTCATAAATATATTCTAACATCCATGAACTTTTGTCCTAAACAGAGGTCTCTCTTAACTACACTTGATTCTGAAGTTTTCTGCTCATTTGAAGGAGCGATTTTTATTTTTATGATTTTTTTGGCTTAAATTATAAATAAGCTTAACCTGATCCATAAGTGTAGCAGATGAGTCCCCGGTCAGCTTATGTTTTTAACTAGGCACATTCTCACATTCACATTGTCTTCACAGAAGAACACATCTAACTAACAATGTCAGCAATTTGTATTCAACAAATCATAGATAAGCATAGATAATCTGTAAAAAGATTTTTTTTTAAATAATAATTTACTTAAATCTGACCCACACAATTTGATTATCTCAATTTTACTAGCTTTTTATGGTTTCATGTAGTTAATTTAATTAAACTAGAGCAATTGGAACATGGGAAAATTGGAACAATTGGAAACAAAAGCATAAACCTGTTCAAGTGCTACTTTTAGCCATATTGAAAAGTGTAAACACATTTGCACTCATTACTGTGATAATAAAATTGTGGCCTTATATTTGATTATATTGATTCAAGAAATAAAAGTATTGAATTAAAAGTTTGATGAAAGTCCCACATTCCACTCACTCATTACAATTTCTCACTGTCTCGGATGCCTCTACCCAGTAAAAAAAAACTGCCATCCCTGAAGATGTATACAAGCAGGTGATTTAAATAATCTAAAAGTTTAAACTTTGTAAATATGTGTAAAATATTGTGTGCATACACAATGGATTAATTTAAATAGAATATATCAGATGTTCACTTCTTCCCTAATCCCTACATCCTGTTCTCTATATAGAAGTTAAACTATAACAATACACAGCAGTGCCATACAACAGTTATACAACAGTTGGTTCCAACCAAGGAATCTGATTGGAGGAGAGGATTTCCATGAGCACTCTGGCTGCATCTTTACATGCATCACAGCCATGCTAATATTCATCATAACAGCACTCCCTCTTGTGTAATATTGCTTAAGTAGCTATGGATTGACAACACCTAAATGTATGAAATTTTTTAAAATTCATTTTAATTTTATTATATTTCTTTGTTTTGTACATCTCAAGCATCTAGGCTACACCAGAGGTAGAAATAGTACTGAAAATTGAAATCTCATGCTGAAATGTCTGGTGTGTTTCTATTATTTATATAAAACTCATTTCATATTCATTTCGGCTATTATGTTCCTTTTAGTGTTTATTTTACAGCTTATTTTTATTGCTTTTAAATAACTTATAATTAAACAAACAAAAAAAAAACCAACAATGTATCACAGATGCATGTTAATAGCTAAAAAAAAATGAAACTAAAAAAAAAAAAAAAAAACTTTTAACAATCTTCTCCCTCGTGCCACTTTTATTTATATGCATTTTACTCAAATTAGAGTTTGACATATTACAGTATGTTTTTTAGTTAGGGTTCTTAAGTTAGGTTGAATTATTTACTGAAAGTGTTTATCCAAAGCAAATTAAAAGTTAACTTTAATAAAGCTAAACTGTTATTATTATTATTATTATTATTATTATTATTATTATTATTATTATTATTATTATTATTTAAGATTCAATTATTTGTCACATACACCTTACTGCACAGTGACATATCCTAGGCAAGTTGCTGGGTTCAGAGCACAGGGTCAGACATGATACAGTACCCCTGGAATAGAGATGGTTAAGGGCCTTGCTCAAGGACTTAACTGTGGCAGATTGGAAGTGGCAGATTTAAGCCTCTGGATTACTGATTGGAAGGTCAGGGGTTCAACCCTGACCTTCCAATCAGTAATCCAGAGGCTTAAATATTGTATCATACTATCCAATGTTATATTATATATTGTATATTATAACATACATACAATTGATGGATACATACAGGACTGTATAATATATATTTTATGTACAGTATGTAATATACTACAGCACTGCATTATATTATATCATAACTTTACCAGAAATATACGAGTGAGTAAATAAATGAATTAACTTTTATTTGGATTTTGACTAGTAATCAAACGCCTCAGTCCAATGATAAATATGCTTAAACTTGCTTTAAACTTCATTAATATGAATTCCAATGTGCAATCATTTATTGTCTAAAATGGCACTGAGAGTGTACAGGGAATGTATTCATTAGAATTTATTCTCACCACAATTCCATCTTCAAACTTTGAACACATGATTTAAAGGGCATGGCCTAATGAGGGGGAGGGGTGATACCAAACTTCTCTGAGAAATAACATGAATCTGATTATCCAACATGGTGGCCTTCATAAATAATGTTCCACTGTTCAGCTACAAGTCTCCCAGCTTTATAACCCACATCAGCAAGTTTCCAGAAGAGCACGATCATGAGCCAGAAAAAAAAAAAAAACTGTACCATTACTAGTTACATTAAGCTTATACTCACAGTTTGTCACGGTATCATGGATGCATGATGTCAAACAGAAATCAATTTTATAGGTAACAAAGAAGAAAACTTGGGTTACTTCCCATCTGTATTTACTTAATAGTGTGTGTCTGTAGCATGGCATATGCTAATCTGCATGTTAACAGCGTGTGTGTGTGCGTGTGTGTGTGTGCGTACATTTTCATTTATCCGAACCCAGCAGCTGCTCTCCCATGTATATTCAATATGCATCCCTTAGAATGCTCCCTAATTAGTGAGGACCAAATGGCAGCTCAGTGGAGGAAGTGTGTAACGAGCTGTGACAGCTTTCCCCACAGTAGGGTGTGTGTGTGTGTGCGTGTGTGTGTGTGTGCATGCTACTGAGATGATCCAATCAATAATCTAAAGTATTAAAACATTTTTCAAAACACAAATTATTTTTGTATTTTTAACAAATGTTAGGGCTGTTGGAGGCCACGTCCCTTTACTGCAACATACCGATACAGTGGCCATAACTCCTTGACTTTCACTGACATTAGAAGAGGCTGCATCTCTTTTTAATGAATGAACTGTGCATCATCCCCACTTTTTTAGGACTAACAGGTGTAGAGGCCACCTTTAGTGCCACAGATAAGGGGCCACATGAGAGATTTAAAATCCATCCAACTCAGTGTCATTTTTTAGGGTGCACTTACTTTTGAGCAGTATGCGCTGCTGTGGAAGTATCTTGGGCACTTGTAATGAGTGGGTATGTAATGGTGAAGGAGAAGGAGTGTGTGTGTGTGTGTGTGTGTGTGTGCGTGTGCGTGTGTGTGTGCGTGTGTGTGTGTACGTGTGTGTGTGCGTGTGTGTATGTGTGTGTGCGTGTGTGTGTGTGTGATGGAAAAGTGCTGAAGTGAGCTGTGAGTAAAGTGAAAGTGTGCTTGGAGACAAAGTGGCAGAGTGTGTCTTATTTTTAGCTTCATGTCCAGATAAATGTGACATGTTTCTTCTTCACGGCCTGCAGGTCAAACAGGCAGAGAGACAGACGGAGACACACACACGCACGCACGCACGCACGCACGCACGCACGCACGCACGCACACACACACACACACACACACTAACTAACCCACTACTGTGCATAAATGAATGACTGATAAGGCATAGTGAAAAGTGTATGTGTGTGTATGCATGTAGCAGTATAAGGTTTTTAACCATCTCTGTTAAAAGAAAATGATAGTAAAACAGTTTGGGACACAGCCCATAATACCCAAGCACTGAGTCTCTGAGCACCTGCCAGCCATTAATCAGCTGTTAATTAAAGGGAGAGAGAAAAGAACCACACACACATTCACACACACACACACAGACACCACAGCAAACGTCATAAGATGTAACCGTAACAAATTTTGGCGACTATACAGTAAACCACAGGCAGAATTAACTAATGACATACAGAATGTTTTAAAGCTGTGGCCCTGAGGGGAAGCTCTTAATTCTGCTCTGTACAATTATACTCCTGTGTAAAAGTTAGTACCCCATCGTTTAATTCTATGTTTTGTAATTCTATGTAAATTCGTCTAATTGTAGCAGGTCTTAGGCAAATACAACCTCAATGAACAACATGATACAACTTATTTCACAAAAATAAAGCCAAAAATAGAAAAAAGAAAAACATGGGTGCAAAACTAAGTACCTCCCATGTATCTAGCATGTAGATTCACCTTTAGCATCAAGATTTTAAATCATTTCCTTTATGACTGTATCAGTCTCTCACATCATTGTGGAGGAATTTAGTCCCATTCTTCTTTACAACATTTCTTAGATTTTGGGGCAAATTTGGGGATTTTTGCTTATGCACAGATCTCTTAAGGTCCCACCACAGCATTTCAATAGGGTTGATTTCTGGACTTTGACTAGGCCATTCCAAAACGTGGATTCTTTCATTTTTCAGCCATTCTAATGTAGATTTACTGGTGTGCTTTGGATCATTTTCGTCTTGTTGGCCCAAGTTTGACCAAGCTTGAACTGTTGAATAGATGAGCTCAACATTTGCCTCTAGAATGCTCTGGTACAGTATAAGAGGAGTTCATGTTTGACTCAGTGACTACAAGACGCCCAGGTCCTCTGGCTGCAAAAACTAGCCCAAATCATCACCATTCCACTGCTGTGCTTGACACTTAGCATTTCTGCTGAAATGCTATGTTTGTTTTTTTCACCAAACATGGTGGTCATTAAGGCCAAATAGCTCCAATTTAAGTCTCATCTGTTCATAATACATTGTGGCAGAAAACTTGTTGTTCAGATGCAGTTTTGCATCATAGCTTTTGGATTTTTTTTGTATTTCTCTGCGCATTGTGTGACTTTAGAGTGAATGTGCTGGAATGTCCACTCCCAGGAATATTGAAAACTGTCTTGAATGCTTTTGACTTGTATATAATCATTCTCACTGTAGAATGTTGAACTCAGATTTTTTGGGGGGGAAATTTGCTGGTTTTACATCTGCATTTTGACATGGTTTTTCCATCCCTTTACTGAACAGAGTGGTGATCTGAGAAACTCTAACCTTTTTGTCAGTTCAAACCAGACTGGCCATTCTCCACTAACTACAGAACTCTCCACCATCTGCAGAACTTCTGCTCATTGGATATTTTTCTTTATTGCACCATTCTGAGTAAACTCCATAAACTATTATGTGTGAAAATCTCAGGAGAGCAGCAGTAATGCTCAAACCAGCCCATCTGGCACCAACAATCATGCCATGGTCGAATTCACCAAGGTCACATTTTTCCCTATTCCGACTGATGATGTGAACATTGACCAAAGCTGGTGGCCCATATCTGTGGGATTTTATGCACTGCATTGCTACCACATGATTGGCTGATTTAGATATTTATATTAAGGAGTAGGTGTTCCTAACAAAGCGTTCAGTGAGTGCATAAAATGATTCACTGAATGGAATGTTTTCTATGACATCCTGGGCGGTTACCATCCACACTGAAACACCATCCACACTGTCACGGACCTCCAACATACAAAACCTTCCAGTGTTCTAAAAATGTTCTCAGAGTTCATGGTATTATTCTGGACATTATGCATGTGCCAGGATGTGCATAGCTTTGGGTGTAAGGTCACCCGTGGGGCATTAAATCACACCTCACTAACGACTTTGCGACACTGGCGCAGCTTTGAGTGTGTGTGTGTGTGTGTGTGTGTGTGTGTGTGTGTGTGTGTACCATGTTGATTCATGAACTCCAAAGGCACTGTGTTAAACAGAAATCCTTTGCAGTGTCTCTCAGTGAACCTCAAAAGAAAGTGTGTGTGTGTGTGTGTGTGTGTGTGTGTGTGTGTGTGTGTGTGTGTTCTTTAGTGCTTTTTTTATCACCCAGCCTCATCTCTGAAATGACTTTTTAATGTAAGTGAGCGTGGATGATTCTTCCACACATTACTGAGATCAATAGACGACGAACACACTCCATCCTGCAGTGTAATTACACACAGAGCCATTTTGCACTCCTATAGAGCTATAAATTTACAATTTTATATGTTTAAATTGTTATCTATGCACTCAGAATTGTGAGAGGAGGCTCATTAACAGGAGCAGTTTCCTCCAAATACTCAATAGATCACAATCCTCCTTCAAGTGTACAAGTGCAAGAGTTTCTCCTGTTGTTTGCTCATCATCATGTTCTTATGTGAATAATACTGTGAGTTAAATATCATTGTTAATTTTGTTGTTATTATTATTATTATTATTATTATTATTATTAGTAGTAGTAGTAGTAGTAGTAGTAGTAGTAGTATTAACAGTGTGCTGAATTTATAATCCTTTAAAACTCAGCATACAGCATACATGTAGGACACAATGATTAGAAAAGAATATGTGCCTATATAGAGTGTGTTAATGGGGGAGGCTTCATCAAACTGCGTATAACAAAAGTTATCATTACTTTTATAAAGGGTAAATTTTAATATTAACCGGAATATGGAAATGATGGTGTAAAAATGTAGAACTCTCAAAATTAGCATATTATTATTATTATTATTATTATTATTATTATTATTATTATTATTATTATTATTATTATTATTATTATTATTATTATTATTATTATTATTATTATTATTGTATTTTGTATGTGTATTGTTACAGCATTATATGAGTATGTGACCTATGTTCTCTTTCTTTGCCTATGTGAGCTTGTCTATGTTTTTATTTATTTTTTTTTTTTTCAAAAAAGGATGTCACTTTATCCTGAGTACTATATACAGTCATTAAAAAACAACAACAAAAAAAGGTGTATTGAAGCTCTTAACGGATTTACACAACAGTCATTGCCATGCCTCACCCCCACCTTATCAAAACAAACCTGCTTTGGTTTAACCACCTTATCTAAATACAGAGAACAGTGAACAGTTTGCTGAAAATGTTTTTCCAGCTGTGCAGAATTTCTAACTGCCACCTTCACCTCACAGCTGTCCATGTTACACAGGATGATTTTCCTCCATGACTAACTGTGTTTTTTGGAGTTATGGTTAAGTATCTTTGGTGGTGATGGCAACAGGGTCATCACCAGGAGAAATAAAATAATAATAAAATGATATTTCTGCCTCCTGCTGATGTAGATGATGTTTGTGAACAGAAATGTGTTCTCCTCAGTTGGAGATACAGATTTAACAGCACATTGGTAAAATATTCGACCACAGAGTCATTTTGCCACCCTCGTCCAGATAAATAAACTCACACTGGAAGTGATGCACGACCAAAGTGACACTGACAAACCATCTGTATTTCTAAAGACCTGCTACAGTATTTAGAGCAAGACATCCCCCAAGGTGGGGAAAGAATACAGTATGTAATTGTTTCAATATATCACCAGTAAATGATGAGTGATCAAAACCTTGTAAAAGTTTTTCAGGGTATTATAAACAATACAACTGAAATTAGAGCTTTTGAATATAGAATATTAGATAATATACAGTCATGAAAGTGTTAAAAAGCACCATTGGTACAAAATTAGAATTACAGATTTTTTTTTTCAGTGTAAACAGTTTTGTCACAATTAATGTATTTGTGTGTGTAGTGAGTTCACTGCTATTTCGTTATTTATTATAAGTACTATATAGTACAGTATATATATAGTATATATATAGTACAGTATTGTGCAAAAGTCTTAGACGGCATATTATCTGTTATACAAATTTCGTTATATAAGTTTATTATGTCTGCATTATTACTGTATGTACAAGACTATTCCCTACAAAGATACACTACAATTAATGAATAAATAACTTTACAGAAGAATATTTGCATGCCTGTAAAGAAAGCGACATATTACCTGACAGACCAGTTTTCAGGTGGAGAAAAAAAATCAGTGATGTAGACTCCTCTGTTTTGCATGAAAATAGAAAGAAGCGAGTGTGACGAAATTACCAAAAGAACTCATATTCTCCAGCATGCTCAGTAAAACCTAACAGCTGTTTTACTTAAAATACTGCAGAATATGTATCGAATATTACCGCTTACAGTATGTTCAAGCAAAGAGTTTCCACACCAAATATTGACAGTTTATTGTTTATGTTATTACTTAGTGCTATTTATAGAAGTTTCTTCTCATGTAGAAATGTTTTTAAAAGCATCATTGCATATGGCTTTTGTTTGCATGTTTTACTGAGCATGCTGGAGAATCAGGGTTGATTTCTGTTCAAACTTTTTTTTTAATTAAAAAGGTTGTTGAAGATCATGAAAAACATTTTAAAAATCTAAAACTGAAATTTACAACACCTTTAACAGTTTCAAAATGACTGCTTTTTTGCATAATCAATAGCCTACGAAATAGATACACAGTGTGAGTTGATAAATTTGATCTGTGTGTGTGTATGTGTGTGTGTGTGTGTGTGTGTGTGTGTGTGTGTGTGTGTGTGTGTGTGTGTGTGTGTGTGTGTGTGTGTGTGTGTGTGTGTGTGTGTGTGTGTGTGTGTGTGTGTGTGTGTGTGTGTGCGTGTGTGTGCGTGTGTAGAGAGAAATCCTATAAAAATTGTTTAGATGAATATAATTTTTTAAAAATAAAATTTCTTCTCTTAAAATGTTTTTTTTTTAATCCATAGTATGGGTCAGGGACATAATAACATTAAAACAGGAAACCATGACCATATATAGAAAGTGGGGGAACAAGGAACAGATGCAACAGGACAGAGTGAAGGTTAATGAGAACAGGAAGCGCTGACCTTATATGGAAAGTGGAAGTCAGCAGGATGAGAGCCAGACGGTGTAGAGAGCATGGTGGGTTAACAGGCACAGTATCAGTACAGACGTGACAGGAAAAATTCCACAGAACTGGCAATGTGACTAAACACTCACACTGAGAACCTGAAGAGGAGACAGATTTCAAAATTCAGCTAACAGGTCAATCTGATGAAATTCTGAAGGCAGGTATTACTATCGCCTCAACATGCTACACACATGTATGGCATACACTCGGGATTAAAACAACAATAAATCTAGTGCTGCTCTATTACCCTTTAAAGATGTAATTCTACAAACAAACTGTAACTTTACATTGTTTTGAGGTCATGATTTTAAATGAACACAAGTAAGATAAAATAATTGAAGTAATTGCAAAAGATGTTCAAGTCAAACTGGGATTTCTGATTGGTTAGAATAGCAGAATGAGAGTAAAACCTACTCTTATTTGCTGATATAATCTCCTGCTATACTAATGCACTTATCCAAGCATTTCACTAGTGCTTGGATACCAACAGATTTTCTCCTTACTATGGAGCCACGATCGGACTATTTGCTTCATGTCTGAAACACTGGCCTCCCAGTGCTCCTTTAATGGCCAAATGTGAAAATGGCTTGACTGGACTGTACAGGACTGTACAGGGGATATGGCTAAAACTCTTAGACACGTTCTTGTAGTTTGCCATGTGCAAATGGTGTTCGTGAATACAGTGTGCACAGTTCCCATGGACAAATGCATCTATTCTGCAAGTTTAAATCAAGCATTCCACTCACTAACTGTTCACTGGATCATCATTCACAAAGGTACGGCCTTCATTAAAATATTTGAACCATTCAAAATATTTTACTGCAGCTAAAAGCCTCATCAGCATACTGTGCTTGAAGTCTTCTGTAAATGTTTTAAATCAGTTTTTCACCTTTAACTAATCCCAGGAGACTTAGGGCACAAGGAGGCGTACACCCTGGACATGGTGCCGATCCACTGCAGGGCACACATATACTCACACAATCATTCACACATTATGGGCAATTTGGGAATGGCAATTAATCTAAAATGTAAGGCTTTGGACTGTGGGAGAAAACCAGATCACCCAGAAGAAACCCACCAAGAACAGGAAGAACATGCAAAATCCATGCACACAGAGGCAGAATTCAATTCTGGTCGGCAATCGAACCCGGACCCTAGAGGTGCAAGGTGACAGTGCTAACTACTAAGCCACTATGCTGCCTCAGTTATAAGTACAATTTTCAATTTTACAGTATGTCGACTATAATTTAACTTGTTCTTTGGTTCTCTTTGATTCCACCCCCCTCCCCCCAATTTTCTCCTCATGTGAAGCCAGACTACTGCATCTTTCTGAACTGTGGCTTGTGGTGCATCAGGGGGCAGCATGATACTCTCAGAGGGACGCGCTATGAACCCTCTTCTGCATTCTTGAGCTCACAGAGGGCGGTGATTGACTAGTGGCACTGTGATGGTTTGCTAGCCCAGCTCAGCATTTCTCTGACATGTAACTGTGATATATCTGACACTAGATGTACTTTAATGGACATCTGGATCGTATTTTTCATGACGCAAAACTACAGTAATGGTCAACTCTATTCTGCGAAGAAAGAAAGATGGGGATAGTCTCATTCTTATGGAAAGTCTCCTCTATTCCCAACACGATGAAGCTCTGGGACGAGCTACTTCATGAACATGAAACTCACCTGCAGGGTTTTTAACATACTTAAAAAAAAAAAAAAAAACAGTGTAATAAATGAACTCCTTTTGTGTTTTATTCCCTTCTCTCCATTTTGGAGCAGGAGATTCGGATGAGAATTGCATGCCTACTGTACTGCAGATAAATGATGGATTTTAAAATAATCAAGATCATCTGAGAAGGATATCAGATTATTGTTTGATAACTTGTGTAATAATCTGGGTCATGGTTTGTGAACTTCGAATCTGTTTTAAACTCCTCTCAGATTTACTGCTCTGCCTCCTTAAAGCTTTTTTATTGTTGCAATATTAAACCCCAACAAACATTCCACATCTCCTCTCTCAGCATATATCAACTATACGGCATGTCCAATACACACACGCATGCATGCACACACACGCATGGTTGAACTTATAGATATAACACTGCACTGGCAGATGAAAAGGATTACATTGAAATTTATTTGCAGACAAAAAATGCCTAACTTAATACTTTGGAGGATATAGAACATACTACAGACAGTGAGCATTTATGAATATTAAACCTCTCTCTCTCTCTTTCTCAATCTCTTTCTTTCTTTCTTTCTTTCTTTCTTTCTTTCTGTTAATTCATTTGACCTTTTCTCTTTTATTTGTTTTTTTAATTATTTTTTTTGTTGCATACTTTCAGATTCAGGAAGAGGATTGCATTTGCACACACACACACACACACACACACACACACACACACACACACACACACACACACATTGTGTGATAGACAATCTGTGTTATATGCTAATACATCAGAACATCTGTCACCTACATTAAAACACACTAAATAAATAATAAGTCATGGTCCAACTGCTCACTTGCTCTCTCAAATACACACACAAACACACACACACATATACACTTGCGTGCACACACATACACCCACAACCCCACCAATAAACACAAACACGCACACACACACACACATACACCCACAACCCCACCAATAAACACAAACACGCACACACACACACACACACACACACACACACTCCACCATCCAGTGAGAATCAACGAGCTGTGACTGAACTCACACACATCAAACACTACTGTCAC
>QMIH01000183.1:716795-730840 GCA_003987875.1 Clarias batrachus
ACACACACACACGCTCGCATGCACACACTGGTCATTCCTGATCACTTTTCCTTGCAGCGTTCTAGAAAGAAATCAATATTTACAGCCCAATATCAGAGACAAAGAAGTAGAAACTAGGGATCCATTACTCTTCTTCTCCGACTGAGAGTGTCTACGTTTCTTAGTTGTGCCAATGCTGAGCCTCTGCTCTTGGCCTCATCCTGTTTGTAAAATCTCCTTATTCGTGAAATTGGGTCCAATCAGAGCGATGCTCCAGCCTTCAGCACTGATGACGGATGAACAATATGAGGAGCTGAAAGCAGGCACTTACCAGGACGACAGAAAACACAGAGTTGTTCACAGATAATTCACGGCTGCCAGAAAACTCAGGGTTTGTCCAGACGGCTGTAATGGAAGCCTTCAGAATGCAAACTTACGATCAAAACCAGCATTTTGTCCTCCAGGCACCTCAACAGCGCAATGTGGAATTTTAAAATGCAACTTTTGGAAAGTGAATACAAAAGAAACCATGAATTACATTCCTAAAGGGGATCTATTCGAACAACATGCTGTTGTAACGTTTATACTGTATATATAAAACCCTTTAAACTAAAGTGTGCACATACTAAACTGCTTCCATAATCAATATGTAAAGAACAGCAATATGCCTTGTGTTCTTTTGTGTAAACTGTTTAGCAAGTTTATTAATTGTTGCAGATTGAAATTAGCCAATATAAACTTCAAATATTTTTAAAATAATTTGTTTATAAATAGAAAGTTTTAGACTAGCTTATGGGAATTTATTGTATGAGCCATGTAAAATTGACAAATCCGTTCTGGTAAGTATGATAAGTAAATGTTTGTAAAAATATTTAATAGTGAAATTGCTATGAAAAAATAATGCAATTATGAATAACAAGTTATCTGAATATATTTAATTTCTAAATAATTTTTATACTTCTCTGATTTCTATATAACCTAATCATATAATAAATCCAACAGTAATTTAGAAAACATTCAATCAAAATGAAATAATCAATTTATTTCATTAATAATCCATTTTAATATATCTGTTATATACTGTACATTTTTTGTAGTATGTATTATATATATGTTATTTTTAAATACATTTCATTTACAGATGTTATTTATTTATTTTTTTCATAATTTGTTGTTGTTTTTTGGATTCCCCAAATATGAAATGTATAATCCGAATGATTCCGCTAATGGAAAGACGGCGGCGAGCATCTCTGTCCCAGAACTGGGCCTATGCGGCATTACAGCCCTGTGTGGGAAATTTAATCCTGAACTCTGGGAGAGGAAATATGGAGCACTTCAGAGACATGACACACACATAATTCAGGAGCGCAGCGGGACTAGGGTTCTAATAAAACAGCAGCAGGGCAGCGAGGGCAGGAGAACTGTGTGTTAAAAGAACCCACCCCGGGATGTAAAGAACATCCAAACTCGAAAATATGAGCGCTCCTTTGGGAACTGTCTTTCATTTCATGAAATAGCTAATCATCATCAACCTTCACCTGTCCTACAACAATCATTATTTAGATCCAAATTCCAGAGCAGAGTGTAGGAATGTGGTAAACATAAATTCTACTGTAACTTTAATCGATTAGCATTAAACAGAAAAAAATATAGCAAGTAAAATAATTTGCATAAATTTGCATAAATCACTGCATGATAGCTAGCTCACTCACTGGCTAGTCTGTCAGTGTATTATCTATCAGTCAGTCTTTATCTGTCTCTTTATCTGCCGCTCTGTCTTTATCTGTCTGTCTTTCTCTTGGACACACACTGTTAACTGTTACTGAGGTCTAGCTTTGTAGCGAGCATTTTTTTTTGTTTGTTTACATTTATTTTTGCCAGTTACATATTCTTAATAAAGTTTTTGATTGGTTAACTTGGCTATTCATTTTTAGAATAATTAGTTATCATTAGCTTAATAATTTTGAGTCGTTAGTTATTATCAAAAATCTTTATATGAATAGGTCATGCTTGTGCCTTTAGAACTTAACCACTATCTTGCTCTTTGTGTGTGTGCGTGTGTGTGCGTGTGTGTGTATGTGTGTGAGTGAACGATGCCAACTTTTCAGAGCCGACTGGAGTGTGTGACTCGGCCGCAGCGTACCATCATCGCTGCTGCTGTCAAACAGTTTTGTGTGGAACTGTGGGGAGCCACTGATCTGCCTGCGTGATATTTATGCTACATTAGCTTTAGCTGAATACTCACACACACACGCACACTCATACACACACACACTTGGCCCTGACCTCTCAGCGGTTGGTGTATTGTGGGAGAGCACCTCCCGGGGAATGGGGAACAAAATGTACTGCGCTTTTCATTATATTACCACATTTTCATTAGATTAGCAAAGACATGCTGGCTAGTCACCTGGAGTGTGGACCAGAACGAGGCCTAACAAGTGTATGTGTGTGTGAGAGTGAGCAGGTGCCTGTGGTGTTGTGCCCAATTTTTATGTATTCTCGCTGTCATGAAGTCATTGATTGTTACTAGGGTAACAAGTTCTTTGCTATATTATGACTAGCATTATACAGTAAAATGGTCAGCTAACTAGCGTGTTAATTAAAATAAAATTTGTATAGCGCTTTTAACAATAGACATTTTTACTGTTACAGGACTTTACTGCTCTGCCTTTAATTGAAAAAAAAAAGACCAGATTAAGCAGCAATTTAAATAATATTTTTTTATCTAAATACAATTGTAATTACAACAATTGATAATGAATAACAAGTAACAAATAAGTACCACCATGACTTAAATAATACATTATCTGGCTGGTTAATAAGTTAACCTGCCATCACACTGAGCCACCTTCCCTCTATATCTGAGTGAATGCAATAAGTACTGTATGCACCAAAATATACAGTACTGAATGAGTACGCTCTCATTGCGCATCCTTTTAGGATGTGTGAGTATCATTTCCTCTCATATGGTAGTGTTCTAGAATGAGTACCGAGTTTAAAAAAGGTAGCACAACAATTCCTGTCCATTCCTGTCCCATTCCCCCGATCTTACACCACCTGATTCCTACTTGTGGGGAATGTTAAAGGAGCTTACGTCTCCTTTTTGCAGGATTCTGCAGCAAACTTTATTCCGGGAATCCGGGTTGAGAATCGCTTTTGAGCGATACAGAGAGGCGGCGCACACATGCTTCCAACACTTACATTACACATACCATGGTAAATCAACATGCTAATAGTGTGTGTGTTAGTTTCCTTCAGGAGAAATAAACTCACAGATGACAACGTGGTAATATTGTTTGTCTTTTCATTTCAGTACTGTATATTTGGCGCAAACTGTACTTGTACAACTTTGCAGGAACAGAGTAGAAACCAGTAAGGACATTACTGTATATTGTCTTACTTTATGTGAAGCTGACATGCTTTTGTTGAATATGTTCAAAAAAGCCTGGTGAGGATGTGGCCAAAGCAAGTCACAACTTCCACACAGCAATGAAGAACTTAGTTAGTGACAACATGCTATATGCATTGAGAACCTGTCAAGGAGGTATAAAAAAAGTATAAACTTGACAAATGTCTTGACAAATTTTTAACCCATTTTCAATGCATTTTTCAATATTTTGAGTACAAAGTGGAAACCTCACGGCCATCCTAATGTGGACTGTGTTTTTGTATTTAAGTTGTCATGAAATGTCTTGGGAGCTGTGATTAGATTCTCTGTTTGTTGCTTTCCATTTAAACCCAAAAGTCAAGTGCTGGCATGTTGAAGTGCTTGACCTATTTACAATTACACCATCACACAACTCTGCCCAAGCTAAACAAACCTGACCATAGTTTAGTGAGCTGGCTAAATATGGAGAATAGTGAACAGATTATTGAGGGTGTTTTTTCAGCTGTACAGGATGTCTCACCACTGCTTGCGTCCACAGGTGTTGTTAGAGTTTTCAGATATTTTTCTTTGATGGTCTTAACTTTCCAATGCTTCCCTCTTTGTTTGTTCCTGAGCTCTTCCACAGTCCATACATGAAAATACTTCAGACGGTTTGTTGTCCAGGATTTCTATAGAACATAAGAATGACTCAGGCTCTTTGTTGTAGTAACAGTTCTTTAATCAGGAAATGACTTATACCACTTTGTCCTGGAATAAACTACAGAAGATTCTGACACTGTGATTGTATCGAAAAGCACAGCTTATAGATATAGTGGTTCATTCATCAAATTGAGACCTAACAGTTGCCCATTTTAGCCAAGGCAATTTCTGATGATTCCGGTGCTGATGGTGACAGAGAGCATCATCGCTGGAAGTCATCTTCTTCCTCTTTGTCTTTCGGCTATTCCCTTTCAGGGCTCACCACAGCGAATCATCTGCCTCCATCTAAGCCTATCCTCTGCATCCTCTTCTCTCACCCCAACATACTTCATGTCCTCTCTCACTGCATCCATAAATCTCCTCTTTGGTCTTCCTTTAGACCTCATCGCTGGAAGCCATCTGATGTGTCTAAATGGTAGATAAAATGATATTACTGACTCTTATTGATGGAGATGGTGTTTAAAAGCTAGTAGTGTGTTCTCCGTTAGGATAAGATTGTAAAATTTTGGCGGGTTTGTAAAACACTGCTTCAAAGTCAAAGTGCCAGCTCCAGTAAATTTCCACATGAATACATGTTTAATACTAATTCTCACAGGAAAACAGAAGTGTGGCATGAAAAAAACTTGCAATGTTTACTGCAATGTACAGCGTGGAATGTATACGTTCTGTATACAGTATATGAGATATACTAACAAATTAAAACTAGTACAGAATGAATACTCCCTTCTGCAAGACATGATGAATAAACCATCCACAAAATCACTGATTGTGATCCCAGTTTATTTCAGTTTATAGTAAAATTAACGTGACATAACGGAGCATAACACACTTGGTCCTCTATTCATGTTTTGATGAAAGCAGAGAATGCCAGTCATTTCTTATATTTTCTTTTTGTCCTTGTTTTTTGTTCTTTTTCAATAAAATATTGGAAATTAACTAGAGTTTTAGCATCTCTCAGTGTAACTGAAGGATTTCGAATACAGTTAAATGAGGAATTTGTCTCTGTTGGAATATTTTGTTAATGTTGCAGAACAACTCTACCAGCACTCATTTAATCAATCAAACTCCTGCACAAACATATTACTTGTAAAGGTGGACAGTTGCTGTGCTCCATTACTGCATTTAAGCATGACTCCCACTTCCTCAGACCAGGCAGATGTAATCACGTCTAATATCGCTAATGTGATAAAGCTGTGGAGGACATCTGCTCTCTGATCTATCCTGTGTGTGTTTGTGTGTGTGATGTAATTGAGTTGTGTGCATTATAGTGCCATCTGAACAGGCCGGTCACCCGGGTGAAAGACGGTGACACAGTTTATCAGGTGTATAATGGCAGAGTGCATCACTGCGACCATCAGTCTTCATTTAGATGCTAGCATTTTGGACTGAAGCATAATAAATGAGAAATTAAGAGTTTTGTTGTTCTGGAATCAATGACCTGCTGGGGGGTTTAGTGCAAATGCAAATGCAAAAAAAAAAAAAAAATACAAATGTAAACAGTACACAAGATTTATACAGTATACAGTATAGGTAGCAGTAACTGTGCAATAGATCTGGACAATCAAGAACTTTTTACTTATTTATTTATTTATTTTAAAATAAAATGAAATCAACAAAAAAAAAAAAAAAAAAAAAATCCATAAATAAATAAATAAATAAATAAATAAATAAAACTTACTTGTTTTTTTGTGAGCTTTTCTCTTTTTTTCTTGAATGAACTTTTAATTTAAATTTGATGTCTGTGTGCACCGCTGAGACAAATTTATAAAAAATGATCCATTCCATTATAACACGACAGATTAAAACTAAATTTAGACACTCATTTGACAACATTATTCCCAATTTAATGAGTCTTTTTTTCTTTCTTTTGTTCACCAGCTGCACAGAAATTATAAACACACTATTGCACATGAATTAATTATAACATATATTATATGGTCATTGTACACAACATATCACAAAATTAAAAAACAAACACAATACACAACACTGAATAAAACTAAGCACGAAACAATACACAATAGTGTACACAACTGAAGAATAAACACACTGCATAACATTGAATAGTGTACAAATGATGAGGGTTCAGATTTTAGGGTGTAGAGTGTTGTGTGCACTATTCAGGGTGCTCGGTCCAGGGTCTAGAGTGCACAATTTAGAATGTACTGTAGGGTTTAGGATTTACCCTTCAGAGTTTAGGGAGCAGGGTGTACAGACCTCAACCATGAGCTATGGTATGAGTGATGTTAATGGTATAAGGTGCATGGTTTAGGGCAAAGGATTTAAGATGTATGGTTTAGGGTGCAGGATTTAGGGTGATATAGGGTGTATGGTAGAGGTTGTAAAACTTACTGTATTGGGTGCAGGCTTTAGGGACTCACTTTAGTGCCAGGTTCAGGGTGCATGGTTTAGGGTGCAGGATTGACAGACACAGAATGATATACAAGACTGTTGTACAGTAGGTTGTGGTAGAACTAATGGTAATGGTGTAGTGTGTAGGGTTTAGGATACTCACCATAAGCTCTGAGACTGTTAACCATTGGTATACTGTAGGGTGCAGGAGTGTGTTTAGGAGACCCTTAATTAATTGTCAGATTGTTAAATGATGCTACACACTTTTAAAGAAGTCCAGCTACTGTATGTTTGAGTTTTGAGTTTTAACTAAACTATTCCTTTGTCCAAAATCCTGATGCCATCATACCAATCTGAGGAGGTTCTGTAATCATGGAAACCAAGCTGAAAAACGACTGAAAAAAACACTTCCCTATGACTATCTAGCTAGTGCATTGTGGCAGCTAAAAAACACATTAATTTAATACAAATATATAAAAACATGATAATGTAATGAAGTCATGAATACCCAGAGTTGTGTTGAAGTCGACTCTATAAGAGTTTATGTATAATAATAATGCAAGTTAAAGGAAATCAGCATGGATGTGAGTGACAACATAAAAACAGCCCAGCTCTGTTAAGTGTAATGAAGTGGAGAGAAAAACACTCGAGTCCACACCACGTGTGTGTGGGTGTGTATGTGTGTGTGTGTGCGTGTGTGTGTGTGTGTGTGTGTGTATGTGTGTGTGTGTGTGTGTGTGTGTGTGTGTGTGTGTGTATGTGTGTGTGTGTGTGTGTGTGTGTGTGTGTATGTGTGTGTGTGTGTGTGTGTGTGTGTGTGTATGTGTGTGTGTGTGTGTGTATNGAGAGAGAGAGCGCAAGAAAGAGAGAGAGAGAGAGAGAGAGAGAGAGAGAAAGAGAGACAGAGGAAGAGAGAAAGAGAGAGAGAGGCAGCCAAGTGTCTTGCTGACCTTTTATCTGATGAGGAATATGACACTGTTTTTGTCCTCACACTTTTTCAGTAAGAATCAGAAGGTGAGACTGTTCTCTGTCTGACAGAAACCAGAAACAAAAACTCGACGTTATTTCAGGACCAACTTCCAAATGTCAAAATGTCCAGGCCGGATTTCAGTTAATTACTTAAAAATAAAGGTGTCCATTTTCTCTATTGTTCCACTTTCCTCTTATGGGAATGCTGCAGTCTATGGAGTGTCACCTCTAACCTTTGACCCCAGCTGCCCTGCGGTACCGAAGAGATCAGGCTTTTGCGGCTCAGACAAGTTTGGAGCATTCAGGTGTCAATCGTGATAATAAAAGAAGAATCAAAGAAGCAGGAAATGGGAGAGAGGGGGAGGGAGAGTATATTAAGGTTTTTATCTTAACTTTGATTTTCACATTGAAACAAGTTTGCATGTGCAGGCAAACTTTGTGTACCAATACACAACCTGAAAAGACAATGAGGAAAATCCCAGGCTAATGATTCACTGGCTATGTTTACATTAGCATTGTAACCCAATACGAATACATTATTTAGGAGGAACAGATGATGTGTTCCATATGGATATGAATACAGATATAAACAGAAGGACGTTTTTGTCAGAAAGGCTCTCAGAGTGTCTGGTAGAGAATAAGGCTCACAGGACAGGGAAAAAAAAGACTCTCGAGAGGGAGATGACTCTGTGGTTACTAATTACCAACTGGTCATCATGGAAATGAACCAACTGTAGGAACCAATGGAATACTTATTCAATAAACTGATCAAACAGATTTTTTTTATCAAAAAGAAGGGGAAAAAGGCATTTTCTTTTTTTTTTTTTGCCTGATCATATGCTGACATGCTGTGGTACAAATAAAATATGGTTGCCATACATGCTATCTTTTGTCTGCTTTTACTAATGAAAGAATTGATTTCAACACCTTGGTTTTAAATAAATAAAACTATTTTATGCAATGGCTTGTTCTGGGTGTGTTAATAGTATATGATATACAGAGCATTAAGTTAACATGTTTGGATTTGGATATGGGTTGACGTTTGTGGAATTCCATAATTACAGGTTTGAAGGTGCTTCCTTGTTCAGTAATGACAGTGAGGTGTTTATGAAAGTCTTCTGCCAAAGCCACAGACATTTGTTATAGCTGTTCTTCCTTCACCTTTATAACTCTCTCTCTCTCTCGCTCTCTAAATTTCCATCTTGCCTTTGTTGCTTCAAAGAATTCCCCACACAAAAGTTTCACTCACATTTTTATTTATTTATTTATGGATTTCTGGTTTATTCATCACAAAAAGAAAAAAAAATCACAGCATTGCTCCAGAAAGAACAGCACTGTGTGGTCTGAGAAACGCAAGCAAAAAATCTTTAAATAAAAAGCAAGTCCTTTTTATTTAGAGTGCAGCAAAAAAGGTAAAGCATTTCTCTCTCTCTCTCTCTCTCTCTCTCTCTCTCTCTCTTTCTTGCGCTCTCTCTCTCACAGTGTGTGTGTGTGTGTGTGTGTGTCTATATGTGTGTGTATGTTCGTGTGTGAGTGTTTTGGAAGAGATAACAATGAATGAAATAATCACATAACTTCAGAAATGCTTGTCCTTTTCGCTCATTCTTCATCTATGAAGAGAAAATAGTATTATTTGTCCAATTATGTTACTCAAAGCAAACTTAGAAGTTAAGTGAAGTGTGTTCTGATTGGCTGACATCGGTCATGTGATACAAAAATCACTTTAGTTTAATGTGCAATGTCTCACATCAATATCTCACAGATTTAGCCTTGTGTAAGGCACAAATAGGTTTAGTGTAATATGCTGTCTGCTTTATAGTCTAGTTTCTGCTGCTCTGATTGCCTGTCTGTCTGTCTGTCTGTCTGTCTGTCTGTGTGTCCTCCTGCCTGTTTCCCAGTTGGTGTGTCTGCCTGTCTTTCTGCCTATTTGTCTGTCTCTTTGTATGCCTGTCTGTCTGCTTACCTCCCTGTCTATCTTTCAGTAGGTCTGTCTGTCTGCCAGGCTGTCTGTCATTCTTTCTGCCTGTCCATCTGCCTGTGTGTGTGTCTGCATAACTTTCTGTATCTGTCTGCCTGCCTGTGTGTCTGTCTGCCTGCTTTCCTGCCTGCCTAACTTTCTGTGTCTGTCTGCCTGCCTGCTTGTCTGTCTTTCTGCCTGCCTGTCTGTCTTCCTTCATTTGTAAAGCGGATAACATGAGGACTGAGTGAAATTGCTCCTTTATCTCTAGCACACACTGACCTGCAAGTTTTCTATTTAATTTTTTAAAATCCTTTTTCTCACTGTGATAACAGTTCCCACTATCTCACACCTCCACTCAGCTCAGTTCTCTTATTAGCCAATTTGCATCCCAAAACTCATGTGTGAATAAATCCACTTCTAACCACTCAAGTTTTTTCTTATTCTTTATGAAAGTTTTTTTTTAATCGGTCATTAGTTATGTTTGTACTGACAATGTTTTTGCAATTCAATTTAAATCATTTAATTAGATATTCCAACTTAACTGTTTGCAATGACACTGATCCAATAAGATGAGTGTTTACATGCTCTAAGCAGTTTATCAAAAGAGAGCTTTTTTCACGTGTGAAATGGTTGTACCCACTTTGATGCATCTAATCTGCTGAAAATGTAACAGAAGAAGAAGATGTTTTAGCCAGTGGATGGAAGCAAAGACTGAGTTCCTCTCACAGAGTCATTTATTAATGATCAGGAATGGAAGAAAAACTTCATTACGTCACCTAATGTTAACCCCCACATGAGGTCAATTTGCGCAAAAGTTCAAAAAGAGAGAAGTGATCACATCAAATGTTTTCAATGTTTTCCTACTAAATGGATTATCAAAGGTCTGATCAGGCCGGTTCGGCTTCAGACTCTTCCAGCAGAGGTGTTTACATGGTGCATTTTTATTCTGATTGTGCTAGCATTCTGATTATTAGTGGAACATTAGGGTTTAAGTAAAACATCTACTGTGCTTCTCACACCACTGATCAAGGAGACATCGCTCTTTTCACCAAATCCAATCGTTACAGTTCTTTAACTCGCCTGAGCATTAGGTTACCTTCACACTTTGTCATTTTTTCTTTTTCATTTAGGTCAAATTACAACATAAATAATATTAATTCCTTTTAACTAAAAGAGGAAAATGAATAAGATAAGAAAAAGAACAGAAAAGAACAGAGTGAGCTAACAGGCATTCAGGACATTACCAGAGCAACTGTTGTACAAGAGTAGTTAAGTTGGTTAAAGTGTGAGAGTTAGAGTTAACTTAATAAAATGGCACAGAATATAAGTGAGAAAAGACTTACTACTACTACTTACTAGTACTACTTACTACTTACTACTACTGAAATCATTTTGGTTAACAAGTCCCTACATTCCTTATAATATCGTTTGACTAGTGGCTCATATTGGTGCATTATGATTTTACTCTTGGTCTAGAGATGCAGCGGCACTTTAATCTCTCAGTCTGTCCAGCTTTCTCACCTTTCCTCCCTGTATTCCCTGTTCAAACTGAGCTTCATGTTAACACTGCCATCACCACCATCACACTCCTCATCTAATACATCACTGATTAGATGAGTCGGGTTATTTGCAGTGCATTGAGTGCTGTGAGTCCACTGTTTCTCCAGTGCCTGATAGCAATACCAGCATCCCACTGGTAATCAGAGGAACACACAACCACTAATTCTCACAAGTATAATAACAAATCCAGCACCAACCAACAAATAAAACTCATCAAAGATAAAACACATGATAAACACATCACACATATGTCATTATGAACATATAGGTAATGTGTTTCAAGGGGAAGTTTAGCTGCACTGCCTCAGTAGAAGAATTTAAACACTTTCCCAAAGCTCACTTAATGAAATTTTCTGTGAATAGGACACAGCCATTGAGCCAAAAGTTGACCGCAGACCTAATATTAGAAAATTCTAATTCTTATAAAAGAATTCACCAAAGTGAAAAAAAAAAGTTCCTCACACAAAGTAAGAGGATGTCGGGCGGAAGGCATATTCTGAAGTCATGAGTCCTGAAAGGAACTGAATGTGTAAATCGAGAAGTGGTTGTCGGGAGCCGTTCCACTTCAAATGAGTTTCTTGAGCAGGAAAGTGCTGACGAGGCGGAGCGATCATTTCGAGGCGTTCATTATTACCTTTGTTATGCGGCTATATATATTTATGAGGTACAGAAAGCACAGTGTGTTCACGGAGGATAATGCGATTTTACAAAGAGCCGCACACACTGATTTATTTTTATTTATTTCTCAAAATGATGAATGCAGCAGGGGAATGGTGAAGATCAGTGTCTTGGCTCGCTGTATGATGATGAACGTAGAGTTTAATCATGTTCTTGTATCAGCTTCCAGCTTCCTAGGTGTCACAGAGAACTGCATTAAAGGTGCAGCCCGGAATGTTATAAAGTGCTGTGCGTACACATGCAAATATTATGTTACAATCACCATGCTTTTCAGTGGCCATGGTGTTTCTGCTGAATGTACACCTTTTGGCAGATTCAAAATTGTAACTACGTTAAAAAAAAAAAAAAAAATTACTTTTAGCTGATTCATTTCAACTTAGTTTTTATATATTACTGTAATTTACCACGCTACTTGACATACAATGGTGCCAGGACTTGCCCTGTTCCGCTGAAGGCAGAAGTGGATATAACAAAAACAGTCATTGTTGTAATGTTACCATGACAAAAAAAACATTTCTTTTTTCTGATTTTCTGTCAAACAACCATGAGAAAATGAATAAGAAAAGAAAATGAACAGAAGAGAACAGAGTGAGCTAACGGGTATTGCACATTGTGGAAAGGGTAAGTGTAAGGGTAAGTGACAGTGTCACTGTTTTTACTGCAATTTCCTAATGCAGTGTGACACTTAAGCAACAGAGGGCACTAAAATACACATTGCTGCTTTAAATGCCATTAATCATTTGTTAAATTGGAGAATGCTTAAATAGAAACTCCTGATAAAATGTTGTGTCAGCACTGTATATCATCAAACGTTTTTAATCTTTGGGCACCAAATCATCTTTGGTCATCATTTATTGATCTAAATAAACAAGTGTAAATGTAAAACATTGGCCAAAACTATTCTCTGCCCCTCACATCTCCTCTTCATCTTCCTCTTTCTATTCTCATGCAGTTGAGCTCCAACACTTTTTTCAGGATGGGAAGAAGGGATTATGTTAAGCCTGAACCCAGAGCCTCCAGGCCCTTATCTCGCCCAGAGCAGAGACAGAGGGAGAGAGAGAGAGAGAGAGAGAGAGAGAGAGAGAGAGAGAGAGAGAGAGATGAAGGCTGAAGAGGAGGAGGAGGAGGAGGAGGACATTGAGCAGTGAAGCTTTTCCTGGACAGATTTGCTCGTCTCCATGTTTCACATGATGTATTGCAGCAAATTGCGTTGCACTGCCTGCTACCACAGAGATAGTTTCATTGTTTTATAACACACACACACACACACACACACACACACACACACACACACACACACACACACACACATATTAGTTATATAACACACACTGCTCCGACATGCTGATGTAATAACCACATCAGTGGCTTCATTCCCATGGAAGCTCCTCAATAGGTTTACACTCAACATGTTGCCTTGTTAAAGCTGTTTGTACCAGTGTGTGTGTGTGTGTGTGTGTGTGTGTGTGTTGGTTTGCATGCTTTGATTCAATACAATTTCATTACTATTTTCGTTTTCCTCTTTACTCCAAGTGTAGTTGACAAGTCAAGAGACGTTCAATGTCTGGAGTGTCTTTCTGAAGTTATGTGCTGAAGATGGATGGTGAAACATTAATAAAGGTCACACAAAAATATTTCCTAAAGATAAATAAATATCCTCATCTGATTTTCAAACTCATCTGCTTTTGAAAATGTAAATGTATGTAAATGAAATGTTATGTAAAATAACAGTGTTAACAGTTCGTTCGTTCATTCATTCATTTATTCATTACAGTTGCAGTTGTGGCTAATGTCAGAGTCAGGAAAATATAACCAAGGCTGAAGTGAAGGAAAAAGTCATACTGTATCTAATGAATAGAAACCATGCAAATGCTTCTTTACTCCAAATCCCTGTAACATCTTTCTCTAAATATACTGTATATGATATTTATATTTTGAACAAATGAATTACAATTGATTATAATAAAGTCAAATTAATTATTTATAATGTACATGTATATTTTGTCCTACCAAGTCAAGTCAAGTAGGCTTTTATTGTCATTTCAACCATATACAGTTCAGTACACAGTGAAACGAAACAACGTTCCTCCAGGACCAGGGTGCTACATACATGCAACAACATAAATTAACAACACAACATAAATTAACAACACACTTTACTGGAACCAACTAGCTAACTAAGAGATCTAATTAGCTGACTAGCTCAGAAATGACAGATTTACATTTTTTTAAGTTAACCTAAAACTCTCAATTTCTATACAAAACCAGAGACTACAATGGACAACAGACAACAAAGTGCACGTGCAAATGTGCAAACAAAGAGCTACAGAATGACAAACACAACAATGTAACACGTTACAGATTTTTTTTTTAAAAAAAGGTACGATTTAAGGTAGTGGGAAGAGCAACAGTAAACAATTGACATATTTGAAATAGCAGAAATGATTGAAAATAATAATA